>JBBMKE010418430.1:0-11093 GCA_037834125.1 Lippia alba | reverse complement strand
ATGATATGAATTCTTTTATCTCTCTAATATTATATGATATATTATTTTATTAAATAAGATACATTACATTGTTTTTTCTTTGTATAAATATACAATATATTGATTTTTTCATACTAATTCTTTTTTGTATAAATAGACAATATATTAATTTTTTTGTAAAGTGTTCGGTGCGTCATAACAAAAGGTTCACACTTATAATTATTTTTATGCTCCAACAAAACTTTAATTTTATACATATATTAAAAATCAAGTTTGAAGAATTAGGAGTGTGGGTGGGGATGGGTGAGATAGGGGTAGGGGGTGGTTCGAGGGGCGGGACGGGGGGCTTCAGCCCCCCTTAGTCTTAATTGGCTCCGCCCCTGGTTGTATCCCATAGAGAAATAGTATAGTTACGTATAGATATACGTATCGATGTGATTGAGTAAATTCCAGAAAGTATGAGGAAATTAATTAATAATGGAAATAAGGTTTATACATTGTTGGGTCTAGAAGGGTTTTTACTTAACTAAAAGAAAATTCTCACCGGGCATTGAAGTTGTGGGGACACAACCCCCTACGCTAGTAAATTAACCTAATTTATATATCTTTCAAACGTGATTAATAATTTACACTTTACCGGTAAACAACGGTAGATTGTGTGTGCAAATTAACTAGTATATTAAAATCAATTTTTATGTTAATATATATTTTCTTATTATACTTTATATAATTACTAGAAATTTGATAAATAAATTAATAAAGTAATGTCATATTGCTTAAAAAAAATTTATATATATATATATATATGTGTGTGTGTATATACATATTATAATATATAATACATATACATTGTATATTATATATAATATATATTATATTTTGTTTGGGGTGAAAATATATAATTTAAATAGTTTGAGGATGAAAATATAAAATTTGAATAGTTTGGGGTAGTTTTGAAAATATAAAAGAACCAAAAGGGCTAAAAAATTAATTTTTTAACGGTCAATTGTTATCTTTGGACGGAAAGTGATCAATGGAACCAAAATTAAGACAAATACCACTTTATGGGACTAAAAGTGAGACATCGTCCACTTTTGGCACGAAACATGTATATGGCTCACTTTACGGGACGATTTTGATTATTTTCTCAATAAAATATATTAATTTACAAATTTTCGAATGGGTCAAGTTGGGTCGGTGGGTTTCGGGTTATGGGTCATCAGTAAAAATTTTCTGGCCAACCGGAACCCAACTCGTTTTTCTCTTTTCTTTTCTGGTTGTGTTCGGGTTAGGGCTGTGCTCTGAGCCGAGTCGGCTTGTGAGCCGCACAAGTCGAGCTCAAGCCGGCTCGACTGGAGATCGGACGATGTCAAGCTCAAGTCAAGCTTAATCGAGCTCGAGTTGTGTATCAAGCTAAGTTCAAGCCTATTTCTTTGAGGTTCGCGCTTGCAAGTCGGCTCGCAAGCTAATATATATATATTAGTATTTATAATTTATATATATAAAACTTAAAAATATTAGTATACCATACATATTATATATATTAATATCTTTGTTATTGTTCAATATTATTCGAAATGAAAGCTAAAAAATATCCAACAAAAATATATTGGCTCGTCAAGCCGAATCGAGCTCGACTCGATTTTTCGACAAGCCAAGCTCAAGCCCCCAAAAAATAAGCTTGACAAGTTCAAGCTCAATCTCAAGCCATATAAATAATTTTCAAGCTCAAGCTCAAGCTGGATTTTTTGGGCAAAACTCGACTCGACTCGACTCGAAACGCACCCCTAAACGCCACCGCAGGCACCATCGACAAGGGAGACGCCGGTACGGCGGCGAGTGGTGTCCGGCGTGCCAACAAGGCGTTCGCCGGACCAAGAGCAGCAACCAACATGGAAGGCGGCGGAGGTAGTGGGTTTGGGGGTAATGACCCAAACCCTAAGTTGTCTTTACATGATAAACCTCTTTCTCCCTTAATTGCAAATAAGCCCCCCATTATGGATAAATTGTCTGATGCACCCCACGCACCTCACTTATTAAATTCCACCCAAAACTCTTTGAATAATTATGGTCAAGCCCTCCACACTCAAACAAAAAATCCCAAATTAACCCCTTGGATATTTGATTGCGGTGCTACCGACACCATGACATTTGATTCATCCAATATCCGTAACCCTACCAACTCTGAGAAATCCTATATTCACACCACCAATGGAACTCTAGCCGAAGTTGCACAAGAGGGAGAATTTTTCCTCTCCCCAAAATTAACACTAAAGAATTGTCTTCATGTTCCATCCCTTACTTGTAAACTGCTCTCAATCAGTCATCTGACAAATGAATTAAACTGCACGGTGCTAATGTATCCTAATTTTTGCCTTATACATGACATTCATACGAAGGAGATAATTGGGCATGGTACTGAGCACGATGGACTCTACTACGTTGATGAAATGGTACATTCTTCAAAAGCTCTCTTGTCCAAAGACACTCAGGAAACGCAGATTTGGTTATGGCACCGTCGTTTGGGGTACCCATCTGAAGGGTATCTTCGTTTGTTATTTTATTCTTTATTCCAAAATAAGTCGCATGTTGATTTGTCTTGTCAAACGTGCAAACTAGCAAAAAGTCATAGGACATCCTTTAAACCCTCAAATACTAGGGTACATACATTGTTTTCTTTGGTTCACTCAGACGTTTGGGGACCTGCCCCGTTAGTTAATCAAAGTCTTTTTCAGTACATTGTGTTGTTTATTGATGATTTCTCTCGTATGACATGGGTGTACTTTCTTAAACACAAGTCTAATGTCTATGAAATCTTTGTTCAGTTCTTTAACATGATCCAAACTCAATTCAACCATAAGATTCAGATTCTTAGATCAGACAATGGGCGGGAGTATGTTAACCAAAAAATGGGAGATTTCTTTCAAAAACATGGCTTCATTCACCAAACCAGCGGCCCAAACACACCCCAACAAAACGGCGTTGCCGAACGAAAAAAACGAACCTTACTTGAGATATCCCGTTCCCTCATGACCGAATCTCACGTCCCGAGTTACTTCTGGCCCGAAGCTATTGCCACAGCTACTTACCTTACAAACCGCTTGCCCACAAGAATACTAAACCACCAAACTCCCTTATCCGTTCTCCAAACCCAAATCAACATTTCCCCATTCCTAACCATGTCACCTCGGATCTTTGGGTGCTCTATTTTTGTGCATATTCCCAAACATGAACGCACAAAAACTTGATCCGTGTGCCACCAAGTGTGTTTTTGTGGGATACGCCCCTAATCAAAAGGGGTATCGGTGCTATGATCCTATAACCCGCCGTATGCACACCACAATGGATTGTGAGTTTCTGGAGACCGAATATTATTATCAGAACCAGCAAAGGGGTCAGGGGGGAGACTCGGGATGAGCCCTTTTACTGGCTCAGTGAGTCCGAACCAACCATGGAACCTGATCAAGGAAACATCGAGCTCAGTACCACCACCAACACCTCTTCTTCAGATGGATACTGCAGATAACCCCTCTGTTGATGATACAGTTAGTCACAAGTACACTTTACCTCCTCGGAGTAATAGGGGTGTTCCTCCCACGAGGTACTCACCTGACCGTGTGTCTCGATCTTCCCGATACCCAGTAGGGAATATGGTCAGGGGAAGCATGTCACTGATGGCCAAAACCTTTGCTAAGAAATTGTATAGTGAAGTTATCCCAAAGACAGTTGAGGAAGCAATGGAGAATCCGGAGTGGTATAAGGCTATGGAAATAGAAATGAATGCCTTGAGTAAGAACGAGACGTGGGAGATATGTAACCTACCTCAAGGGAAGAAGTTTGTTGGGTGCAAATGGGTGTTCACCATCAAGCATAAGGAGGATGGTACAATTGAGAGATACAAAGCTCGATTAGTGGCGAAGGGATACACTCAGACGTATGGGATTAGCTACTCTGAGACCTTCTCTTCGGCGCCAAGATTGACACAGTTCGGGTCCTATTTTCAGTGGCAGCAAATAAGGATTGGCCCCTACACCAATTTGACGTGAAAAATGCATTTCTACATGGAGACCTAACAGAAGAAGTATACATGGAAGCTCCTCCTAGGTTCACGAAATGATTTGGTACCAACAAGGTTTGCAGGCTCCGGAAAGCCCTCTATGGGCTTAAACAATCACCTCGAGCGTGGTTTGGGAGATTCACAGTGGCAATGCAGCGATATGGGTACCGCAGAGCAATTCCGATCATACTCTTTTTCTAAAGACCAGAGGAGAGTTGATAACTTGCTTGATTATCTATATAGATGATATGATCATAACTGGAAGTGATGAGGAAGAAATTGACAGACTCCGAGAAAACCTATTTAGGGAGTTCGAAATGAAGGATTTGGGAGGATTGAAATATTTCCTTGGGATAGAAGTTCTAAGATCTAAACGTGGAATCTTTATTTCCCAAAATAAGTACGTGCTAGACTTGCTCACTGAAATAGGGATGCTAGATTGTAAGCTGATAGATACTCCTATCCAAGTCATCCACAATCTCAGGTTAGACGAGGAAGAGGAGTTAGTAGATAAGGGACAATACCAACGGCTTGTTGGGAAACTGATCTATCTATCTCACACTCGGCCAGACATCGCTTATGTTGTGGGGGTAGTTAGTCAGTTCATGCATCAACCTCAGAAAAGCCACATGGAGACAGTGGTGAGAATTCTGAGATATCTTAAAGGAACAATTGGAGTTGGAGTCATGTTCGGTAAACATGGTCATTTGGACATCGAGGCGTATACTGATGCAGATTGGGCAAGAAACCCGAATGATAGGCGATCTACCTCAGGCTTCTTTACCCTTGTAGGAGGCAACGTGGTAACATGGAGAAGTAAAAAGTAAAAGGTAGTTGCCCTATCAAGTGCAGAGACAGAATTCAGAGGAATTGCTAAGGCTGTAGCAAAAATCATTTGGCTCAAAAAACTGATGACGGAAATGAGGATGGATCCAGAAGGACCGGGACAATTGAAATGTGACAATAAAGCAGCTATCAGTATCTCAGAGAATCCTGTTCAGCATGATCGAACGAAACATGTGGAAGTCGACAGGCACTTTATAAAAGAGAAGTTGGAAGATGGGACCATAGAACTTCCATTTGTGAAGTCAGAAGATCAGCTTGCAGATATCCTAACCAAAGTTGTTCCCGGGAAGCAATTTCAGATGGCATTGAGCAAGTTAAGAATTGGCGACACCATTACTTAACTTGAGGGGAAGTGTTGGAATATAAGCGAAGATTAGGGAAGAGATTTGTATTACCTTATTTATCTGATTTCCCGTATCCCTGATTAAGGGGGACTCTTTGCTATTAATCTAGAGGCTAAGTGTAATTCTGAATACAACAATGAATGAAAAACCTCAATTACTTTTATTCTATTCAGCTTAACACACAATATAACGCATGGAGAAACGAACTACAAATCTTCGTCATGTTGATTAGAGTTTAGTTTAATATTTTGTGGATACTAAAATACAAATATGAAAATATATTTTTCTTTTATCAAGTGAGAGGTGTCAGACACATACAAATATCGTCAGTGGCGGAGCCACCCTTTACTGAGGGGGTGCAATTGACCCCCCTCAAAAAATTTTTTTTTTATTATTATGTATATATATAGATATCTATATATGAAATTTTATGGGATTTTTGATTATTGATCCACCTCACGAAAGTTAAAATTAATACTATTGAGGGTCAAAATATTAAATTTTTTACCACCCTTTAGTATTATGCTTTGGTCGACCCCCCTCGATTAAATTTCTGGCTCCGCCACTGAATATCATATATAAATATTTGATATAACATTATATGAAAAAATGAAAATTTTAGAACTGTATGTACAGTGTCTTCGCATAATTTAATTGTCTCGTTAAACGTATTATGAGAAACATTTCTTAATATAAACCATTTTTTTCCCTAAGAAAATATACTTCAAGTACTTAAAGATGTCAATATATTAGGAAATAGCGACTATCTCAATATTTTAGTAAGTGCTCATATTAACTTAGTTATAAGCAATATTGAGATCATTCAATGTACATAAATAATAGCAACTAGATAACTAAAGTGATATGATATAAAAAGAGAACTATTTCGGATCAACAAAAATTATTTAGCCGACAATGGGGCAAATAACAAGGGATATATGTTTTATCAGGCCAAAAATGATATTGTTTAAAGTTAAGGGGTCTATTTCGAATTATTTATTGTTACTTTTACATGCTGAAACCTCAAAAAGGTATGTCAATAGAAATCCGTCTTACCCACCAATCAGAAAGCGCCACGTATCATCAGACCCCCATAATTATGTGCTTCAACAAGCCCCACGCGTGCTGTTCGCTCGTGCAAAAAGGTATACGTTACGAAGGGAAATAATAACCTTGTAAATTGCAAAAATAGATTTGATTTATTCATATTTCTATTTCAAAAATTATAACCCTTCTTCGCAGACTTAGTCGTTAATTGTAGATAAATAATAAAACAATTACAATAGATGTTAAAAAATGAAGCATAAAAATTAATCATTAATTATAGATAAAACTTAATGGTATCTATGAAATACATCGAATAAAATTTTAAAATGTTATCATTACTGAATGTTGTTAGCATCGAATCACTCTTATTTTATTATAAGTGAAATTAGTTTTTTAGGATTCACAACTCTCACTTTCGATCAACAAAATACATGTGTTACCTTCATTCCACACGTAATATCTCAATTCACAGTAAACGGTACATAGTGTCATACTCTAAACGAACCAGAAATTGTATCATTTTCCAGTTAGGTATAGATACTTATAGGTCCTAATTATTTATTTCTACCTAATTGATTGAATAAACATCACAAATGCATAAATAAATATTAATTTTCATATTTTCAAAATCTTTAAGTTTTATTATAAGCAAAATTATTTTTTCATAATTCTCAATTCTCACTCTCAGTCAACAAAATACACGTCACCTTCTTTCACACAAATGGTATCTCAATTTACATTGATTGATGCGTAATATTTTGCTCTAAATGAAATAGAAATCATATGTCCCTTCAATCCGAAATAGATGCAAATAAGTCATAAAAATACATTTCTACTCATGTACGTCTCAAAATCAATTGATTGAATAAACATTATAATTTAGAATTTTCATTGAATTTTCACCCTCTAATCCGAAATGGAGTACATTGAGGTATTTATTTAAATTTGACTTTAGCAATAAAAAAGGTGTGGGGGAATTAGGTAATCCGTTAAGAAAGATCACCTCATGAATCAACATCATTATTGTGGAGGTTTTTTCAGTTGGTAATAATCTGATCCAAGGGCCGAGATCCATTCTCGAAACAGTTGGACGGCTAGGATGGAGTGGAGGTCGTTGTATCTTTTTACTGTTAAAGATAATTGGAAACAGAATAAAACTATTGTTTCTTCCCAATTGAAACATAAGATTTGTGTGAATAGTGTGGTAGGTGTCGACTCAATAAATGTGTAGTTACATGTTCTTGACAAAGGACTCCAGTTGTTACCGGCAAATTTTTTGGTTTGAAGGCCTTGGAAGGTATGATGGCTATGATTTATTAATACGATATAAATACAGTATGATATTAATATGATAATATGAATTTTTTTTTTAAATTCTTACGTAGAAAGTATCAAATATAATAAAATAATATTTTTAAAAGTATCCGCACATTAAAATATAAAAAAATTACTAGTTACACAATTTATAAAACATGAAGTTATAGAATTAGTATATTCGATTGTGATAAGTTTTTTTAATTGAATTACGGATACCGTAGAGAATAAAGTTTCAGATAGGTGGCTATGTACATAAAAGAGCATGACTTAAATATGGATGTTTTGAAGGATGTCACTTAAATTTGGGGACCAGTCTCATTGTTGAACAGTAAATATTTCAAAGGATATGATCAATCGTCTCGTTGAACCGTAGGTTTTCAACGAATGTGACCTCAAGCAGTGAATTAATCTTGTATCTCAAATAGTGGAATTTTAGGAGATTTGGCCTCAAGCTGGTAATTATTTAACGAAAAAGTGAGACCTCAATTTGATCAAAAAATCTAAATGTAAGTTATACTTGAAGTCATGATTTAAATTCATAACATTTGATAAAGACACATTCCTATTATTCACTCAACCACATATCTTGATTATTAAATTTGTACACGTTTAACGTATTATAAAAGGAAAATTATGTACTAGTATAAGTTATTGAAATTTGATTGTCGTGTTAGAGATAAATAATAAGACACGCACGCACGTTTATTAATTGGAAAATTGAAAATTCCATTGTTTCCTAAGCTTTTCTTTATTTTCGTAATTTTCCTGACAATTTAAGATCAACTACTAATATACCCCCAAAGAGGAAAAGGAAAAAGAAAAGGGAATAAGGCGGTAAAAAGCACGGATGTTGACTTTTGAGAATAAATGAACACGTGGCGGACTGAGATTGGATGAAAGCTGTTGATAAGCGTGCAACTGCAAGCATTCTATCGCGTCTCCATAACCATGCGCAATTGCTAATGTCGGCGATGAGTATATTTTGTTTTTATTTCCCTTTGATATTTAAAGGTCCCACTTATTAATATAGTGCAATTCTTGGGACGGTAAAATAGCTGGATTTTAATCTGAATTGGATTTAAATATAAACGAATGTTTAATTAAGATTTGACGATTATGATTAATAGGTTAGAAAAAGTTTTCTCCAAAATATTAATTCGGATTAAAAAATTCTATCTCAAGAACAATAATCCGCATTCTTGATCCTATGTGGAATTAAGGGATCAAGAATCGAATCCAAATATTTTACTGATATTATATTTAAAGTAAGAGTATTTTTACATCTATACCTCGTGTGTGAATAAGTGATCATAACTCTTGTCGTCTTTATATGAAAATATCATAAAATATATATTTCCAACTTCGACGAATTACAAATGAACTCTTTACAATAGGATTTTTTTAATGAAATTTTTCTTAAATTGACAATATTTCACCACTAATTAGTTCATCATAATAACTCGTGAATCCACCCATCATTTTCAAGTAAAAACAAGTAATGTACGATTTTTTTTAAGACAACACATGATCCATTTGTAAATTAATATTCATGATGATTTTTTCCCTCAATTATCGGTGAAGAACTAATCAATTGTGAAATATAGTTAATAAAAATAATTTTACAAAAATCTAACCAAAATGAGTTCATTTGTAGTTTTCATTTTCCAAACTTGGAAAAGTATGCGGTGTAATATTCATCTTATGGCGTACAAGTTATAATTATTCAATCTCGCTCGAATACAAATATAAACAACCCTTTAAATTAATTGTTTTATATAGAAAGATATTGATTTTGATGAATACAACTAAAGACTAGTGAGCTTAGGTATCTCTAAAGAAAAGAGTCTCTCTAATCTCAGAATGGACTTCATAAATCATGATATAAAAAAGGCATTTTGGCCCAATGGGTTTGTGACAATCCTACTAGGAATTATTGGACTGGGTACACTTTATTGTTACAAACAAAAACAGAAGACAAAATTTGTTTAATTTTAGGTCCTTTTTGAAGAGCTATATTCCCATTCCAATAGTGATGACAAACACACACATCTAATTTTAACAAGTAATGTTTCCAATGTTGGGAACTAGCACAAGCAAAGTCAGAAAAGCAAGAGAACAAAGAAAGGATAGGTCACACAAATCCAAGTTAAAACAAGAACACATACAAATCGAGCTGTATGGTTGAGTGAAGGAAACTCGACAGTCCTTAATCAAACTTCAGAGGTTCGATCCCTGACTTCGGGTCGATTTTTGGTGTGTGAAGTAAGCTGACGATGAATGCCCTAATCTAGAAACAGGAAAAAGAACCTACGCCAAGAAAAGCAATCCCAATAAACCAATTATACGAACAACATTCTACCAATTATTTCATAACAAGTTTTCATTACTATGACATGTCAATGTAAATAATGTGGCAACAAGAGGCAGCAAAAGGGTAATTTTTTTGGGAAAAGTACCTCAAAATGCTATCAAGAGATCAAGAGGTGGAGCAAAACCGAGAAGAAATAGATAAATCGTAAGTGTCATTGGTGCAGGAAACCATCAGCAAATTAATCAAAACTCAGATTCAAAAATGATAATAAAGGATGTCAGCCAAATCCTGAAGATCCCTGTAAGCATTGCCTCGGTTATGGACTTTTGATGTCGGTATTTCACTTTATCACATCATCGGGTTGTCTCCCAAAGATTCATGCCTCGGTTGGGCATCCATCCTCGAACATCTTTAGGAGCTCCGGAGCTTGTTTCTCATAACGCATCACATATCTCTTAAGAAAATCGCTTTGTGAACTCCGTAACATATCTCTCAAGCTCAACTTCTTTTTGATCCCTTTTGACATCAGCTCCCGATAAACTGCACAGCGAGGCACGATGGTTTTCTCAAAACTCAACGAAAACACCTGCGGGGTTCTCAACAGGACAGACAAATCATACTTCATCTCATTGATGAAAAATTCCACCGTTCTCGTCATTTTGTCCTGTGATACAGACATGAACCTCGGATATTTCTTGAAAATATCCATAACCTCGTTTTCAGACAAACCCCATTTTTCAAAATATTTGATCTTCTCCTTCCAAGTCGAACTGCTCAACTCCCTCCTCACAACTATCGCATGGATAAACATTTTCATACTAGGATGAAGCCCGAGCTCCTTAACTTCCTCAACATCTTTTCTAAAAACATCAGGAGCAATGGCTATCCTTCTACAACTGATTCTCAGCAAATGAGCAATGTGGGATTCGGGCACACCCGCCTCCCTCAAGATTCCCACATTAACCATCAAAATGTCGTCCACATTCTCCATGAAAATGCCCGGAAACCGCTTAATCGCAAGAACAACATCTTCATCAGAATGAAGGAAACTCCTAAGGAAATCAACACATGGGATTATCTGGGATTCCAAGCTTCTCGACAACAAATGAGGGTTCGGTGTCAGAACCTTAACTATATCCGAACTTGACATCCCTAATGAGTATAAATATTCAATCTTTGGCACAAAATTTGG
>JBBMKE010418411.1:0-11095 GCA_037834125.1 Lippia alba | reverse complement strand
CCTTGGTGGGGCATGCGAAGGGTTGCTCTCCCGAGCGATGAGGTCTCGAGGGTTGACCCTCGAGGGAGGGATCTCCGTAGGGGGTGCCCCAAGAGAGGGGGTCACGAGGAGAGGGCCGGGCGAGGGCCACGAGCTACACATATCCGAGCGTTAAAATGAGCATGCCTTGGGACAGTGTCAGAAGTCTTTCGAGATCACGCCACGTGTACGGTGGGGATCTGAGCGTATTCTGGGCCCGTCATATATATAATTTATTTATATATAATATAGCCGTGTCGGCGCCGTGTGGTGTCTTAAATTTTTTTAAAAATCCGTGTTGCCGTGTCCGTGTCGTGTCGTATCCGTGTCACCGTGTCCGTGTCTGTGCATCATAGTATGACTCAGTCCCAATTTTAATATACTGGATAAGATTAAAATTTATAAAAGGTTTTAAGATTTTAGGGGAGTAAAAGAAAACAAAGAAAAATAAATAAATAAAATGAAAGGATAAAATTTATTTTTCTAAAGTTACGTATCAAATCTTTAGGGTATTTATGTTGCTCTTTTTTTTTTTTTTCCTTCGATCTAATATATTTTTGGGCAGCTAGTTTTACGTGTCTGGTATTGAGAGAAAATTTAGTTTACTCTCAAATGTTATATTTTTAGTAATAACTTTTCATTTTCAAATTTTAATTTTTATTCACACCACAAATATCTAAATTGACCATCAAGTGGTGTAATTTAATGGTTCAGTGCTATGCTAGTTTAACCAGAGGTTTCGAGTTCGAGTTCATGGGAACGCAACTACTATTGGTAGGGAGAGCTTGACACCCTAAGTGGTTTGCCCCGGCTCGACCCATTAGAATGAATTATAAAACAAAAAAAAAAAATCTAAAATGACTGCAATATCCTTAATTATTTTTTTTAATTTCTCATTCTTTATTTTCTTTTTCCTATTCAATTTTAAACTTGAGTACTATTTTAACTTTTATGGATAATACTCTAATTTTAAATTTGAAATACTTTAACGTTTACGAACAATACTTCAAGTACCTAGGTACTCTAGTTTATGAATAATACTCTAATCTAAAACGTAAATACTTTAACTTTTACGAACAATACTTTTTTTTTCTTTTGTTCTTTTATTTTTCTTTCTCATACTTCAAGCGAAAATCAACCCAAAACCAGAGAATGCTAAAGGCCTAAAGTGCATGAAAAGTCAATCAAAAAAGTGTAAGACCTTTGTGCTTACAAATTGAAATATGAGAAAAGATTACAAATTTTAAGATGTGTATATATCTAGCTTGTAAGCTTGACATGAATTCTAAGAAATGTAACTTGATCTACATCAAAGATGATCCTATACATTATATATCTACACCCGAATCTCAACAATCAGACCCAAAACAAAACCGCCACAGAGAAACATCATCCACTTTCAAGTTTCAACTCCCACCTAAGGGATGTATTTGTAATATTAATCCAAACCCAGGGGAGCCCTCTGTAACTGCTGTAATGTCCTATAATACCCGCATTTAATTTTTGCAAAAACCGTCTGACAATCTCCTTCAGTTTTGTATAAACACAGGTTAACAACTGGCGAGACAAAGTGGACATATTATTTTTTAAGCTTTAGGAAATCAGTCCCATTATGTTGATTATCACAATACTTGAATGATGTTAAAATTCAACAATCAAGTAGGGCGTCTTTTTTATTTTGAAAGTAAGAAGGGATCGGAGGTTTCTGTTAATAGACATACGAATATGGGTGATTCCTGCAATTAACCAAAACCTTTTTCATTTCATTTGTGAAAATGAACTCGTTCCTCTATCATCATTTGTGCTCGATTTACAGATTCTTGCTGACAAACTTGGAATAGAACGAGACGGCAGATTGAACTTCAAAGAAGATTACGCCGGCTTTGCTATGAGCATAGAACGTACTTTGGTCACAGGTGATTGCCGGTGCACCCAATATCTGGTGGTGTGGGCCATCACTGAGGGTGGACGAACAACTTAACAAGTTGCCAAATTTCTCATGAAAAATGAAAATGATACCCCGAGTGACAAATTCTGTGTAATCTGATCATTATCCATTTGTTTTCTTCGCTTGCAAACAGAAAAATTGATTCATTTTGTAATGAAAATTTTTAATTAAGTGGAGATTGATATTTTTAACCCATTTCATATATTTGCCAAAAATTATTAGTGATATGTTGTAATAAATATTGTCAAATTGAAATAAGCACAGACATTACAAAAAATTGAATAGACTAATGAAAATACTTGGAAATTAAAAAGATTTCAATTATGATACAGTAGTTATACAGAAAATCGCCACAAACTCTCAACAATTGTAACTAAAAGAAAAGGCTGGCTTCCACTTGTGGAATTCTTCCATTGATTAGCCCTTTTCAGCTTTTCCCGAAAGCCGTCGAGGACCATTGACTCTCAAAGTCTGTACAGACCTACTTATTGTAATGATAAACTGCTCGTCTCGCCGTGATCTTCTCTTGAATTCTCAAAACTTATGTCGCTCGATCCCTGTAGGGGGTCGTTATGTTATTTCAAACCCATGATTTGTTGTTTATTTATAATTTGGAGGAGTCATTTTGTTTATATTTATAAATTTCAGGGATGATTTTGTAATTTTAGTCATATATTCAATATAACATTCATAAAACCGTTGGGGACTAAAATTTCATTAACGGACCTCAGACCAAATAAAATTTATAGGGACTAAAATATAATTTTGCGATACTAATGGATTGCATTATACTTAGGACTAAATGCAGGATAATCAAATGTAATTTTTTTTTCTTTTTTAGGATAATCAGATGTAATTATGTAAATGATCCTACTTATATAATCATAATTTGGGACAGTATATTTTTACCTCAAGTTTTAATAATAGGTAATTATTTAAAGTAATATGTATTATAATATTGTTACAGTTTTGAAAAATACTTATTTACTATTCTAATTCTAATCAAATTCTTCTAATAGATTTTTATTCTTGAGAAACTCGACCTCAATCCTAATCCAAATCAAGTCTATTTAATCCAATTCTAATTAAATAAATTGAATAGAGTAAGGAAAATAATTAGAAATTAATAAAATTTCAATTATGATACAGTAGTTATACCGACGATCACCACAGACACTAAACAACAATTGTAGCTAAAAAAAAACTAGCTCTGAACAATTTAAGCATGCATGTCTCATCAATATACAGTCAGACTAATTCATATAGCTGATGATTATCCTTCCATTTTCAATCTCTTGGAGCATGACAAGAAAACATCCTCAACTAGTTATCTGCATGCCACCAAAAAAGAACCATTTCGAGCTCTGCAAAATGCAAGCTTTATACCAAAATAGTCGAATGAGTTAGTCACACTTACGTTGTTTCTCAAGCTTCGCTTTACCCCGCCTGCATACATCATTGTTCTCACGTAAAACCAATCTCCAATCCTACTGAAGAAGTTAAAATAAGCATATCTCCACGAGTTCTTGAGCACCAAAGCCCCCAACGATTCCCCAACATCCAACAATGAACCCCATAACGATAGGTATGTAGAACTCGTGTGAATGCAACTGGACCATAAAACCATCATCAACATTATCCTGCTTTCCAGAGTGAGGTGTGGATGGCTTGGGCTAATCTCTAGGACATCTTGTCAGAGGGGGTCAGCAAAGTCCATTATTCGGCTCATAAGAGGATGGCTCAAAGGTCTGAAGCTGAGTACTTGATGGAATTTCACCAGACAAATGGTTGTTTGACAAGTCCAGAACAGCCAAGTGATCTAACATTGCAAGACCCTTTGGACTCTCACCAAAGAAGTTGTTCCTTGACAAATCAAGAGTTTCCAACATCTCATTTGACCAATGTTGGAAGTTATATGTCCGCTCAAATAATTTCCAGAAAGATTCAAGGAAATTAATCCCTTCAATTGAGAAAACTCATTGGGAATGTTGCCAACTAATCTGTTCGTTGAAAAATCAATGAGTTTAACAAGTCCCACGGTTGTTTCCCCATATTCAGCCTGCTGCCGTTTCCATTGTATTAATACATGGTCAATGGCACATCAATAGAAACTTCCCGATATAAAAGATTGAAAATATAGCTATCAAATGTTGTATTCTTCTGAATCAAAGAAGTGAAATTGTTGAAGCATTGAGGAAATTTTCCTGATACCAAGTTCCTAGGCAGGTCCAAGATTTGAATCTCAGTTAGATGTCAGATTTCTGTGGGAATGTCTCCCGAAAAATTATTGTGTCTGAGGCTCAAAATCTTCAAATTTGGAAGGTGTGTTCCTATCCCGGCTGGGATGTTTCCTCTTAGATTATTTCCTCCAACTGTCCAACATCAAGCATTTCCAACATCAAGCATTTCCAACATTGAGCAATTCATCAAAGTGGAAGGAAATTCTTCGGAGAAATTATTATTGCGCAATTGCAATATTTCGAGATCCGACAGAGAGCCTAAAGAGTGTGCAACATTGCCGGAAAATTTATTGTTAGACAACTTGAGAACTCCCAAACTTGTATTGTTCTCCCAACAAGCGGGAAGTGTTGATCTAAGCATATTAGGAAAATATTTACTTACCTTATCTGGGGATTGCATTACTCCTTTGATTTCGTTTGTGTGATCCTTTTTATTTCCCCGTTCTGTAACCTCTGGATCAATTACAACAATTACAATGGAATACAATTCAGTTTTTCTCTTATTCTCTACTTTACAACATGACATCAGAGCCACACGATCCTAATTAAGGTTTGTGATTGGCGTCATCATCTACCATTCGATAATGGGCAACGAGGCAGAAATCTCGTCGCCGGCGTTGTCCGAGGAGGCAACCGTCTTGTCCCAACAAATTGCTCAACTGCTGCAACAACAAAAACCACAACCATCACAACCCAATTCTGATGGTCCCGTAACAATAGACATAAAATTAAATAACGAAAATTATGTCTTATGGGCAAGGATGCTTGAAATCGCAATTGGAGCGCGAGGGCGTCTCAACCACTTAACCAGCTGTTCGGCACCACCGGCAAAAACAGACGATGCATATCCAACCTGGAAATAAAGAGATTTACAGGTCTTTAGTTGGAATACACAGGCTATTGAACCGAGCCTGGTAACCCAATTCATTCATTACCAAACTTCAAAGGATTTATGGAAGGGATTATCAATAACTTACCAGTCCGAAGAGGATAGATTGCAGATATTCGATTTGATGACCAAAGCCGACCGAATTAAACAAGATCAGACATCACTCGAAGAATACTTTAGCATCAGTAAGAGCATCTAGGCTGAAATCGATCGACGGAGACCTAATCCCATGGAACTCCCAAGTGATATTACCAAATACAACAAAATCCAAGATGAACACCGCCTATTCAAATTCCTCTTGGGCCTAAATCCAGAATTTGATGCGATTACCAGAGATATATTGAAAGAAAAGGAGCTACCCTCAGTGGATGCGGCGTATGCAATAGTTCGCGGGGAAGCCGCCCGGAGGACCATCTTGGGCCCATCGGCAGCCTCCAATGAGGCGAGCCCATCATCGGGTATTAGCACCAGACTGGTTGTGCGAGGACAAGGAACAAAACCCAAATCTGGAAGTTACAAACCCATACGCCGGCGAGATCCTTCACCACCATCCCGGAGTAAATCGGACCTTGAGTGCGTAATTGTGGCAAACAAGGCCATCTGAAGAGCGACTGTTTTGAGATAATTGGGTATCCGGAGTGGTAGGGGTCTCTAGAGAGGAGGATCGGTGGAAACAAAGGGCAAAATCAACACGTGGTGGCGGCCGCCAGTGGCATTGGCAACGACTCCAATACCGGCGACACAGCCGTGGTGGCGCGGGCATAGCACAGAACTGGAGAGCAAACCCTAGTAGTGAAAGAGGGGAAGGGCAGAACAACATGTCGCCAGGTATAGGGGATGAGAATGGGAAATCCCTTATTTACCCCTTTTATAAAATCAATGCTGCTTATGATAAGAATAATGGTGATATTAATATTATGAGTGATGTTGATGTTATTAAGACCTTTGAATGGATCTTTGATTGTGGTGCAACTGACACCGTTACATATGATTCCTCTGATATTATTACACCTCAGGCCTTGAAAAGGCAGAATGTTCGAACTGCTAGTGGCGAAGTTGTCCTGGTTAAAGGAGGGGGAATGATTGAATTTTCTCCTACATTAAAATTGTCCAATTGTTTGTTTGTGTCATCCTTGTCTCATAAACTACTCTCGATTAGTCATGTCACCCGAGAATTAAACTACACTTTAATAATGTATCCCTCGTTCTGTGTCTTGCAGGATATCCGTTCGAGAAAGATAATTGGGCGTGGCACTGAACAAGGGGGCTTTATTTTGTTGATGAAGTTGTCTCCGGGGGATGAACATTAATGGCTCAGGGTTTGAATGACAGTCAAAGTTGGTTATGGCATCGGCGTTTGGGACACCCATCTGATGGTTTTCTAAAAAAAACTTTTTCCTAATTTTTCGAGTGCAAAATTAGCTTGTGATACATGTGTATTAGCAAAAAGCCACATACATCCTTTCCCATTGAATAACATGCAAGTTGATACCCCTTTTACTTTAATTTGCTCTGATTTTTGGGGACCAGCCCCAGTTGTTGGTGCTGAGGTTTTCAATACTTTGTGACGTTCATTGATGATTGCACTCGTATGTGTTGGGTGTACCTTTTGATTTAGTCACTTTCAACAAATTCAGTCACTTTCATTCTATGATTCGCACTCAGTTTAAGGCCCAAGTGCAGATACTCAGGTCCGATAACGAAGGCGAATTTGTTAACCAAAAAATGCAAACCTTCTTATCTAAAAATGGGCTAATCCACCCCAGCAGAATGGGGTGGCTGAACGCAAGAACCGATTTCTCTTGGAAATTACTCGAGGCTTAATGCTTGAGTCTCATGTTCCTCCCTCTTTTTGGTCCGAAGTCGTGGCCACTGCTGTTTATTTGGCCAACAGATTGCCCACAAAGATACTTGGCTTCCGCACAGCAACCCAATGTTTGAGTGAGTATACTTGTGCACCACCTGAGCCCGCTCTCACTCCCAGGATATTTGGTTGTTCGGTCTTTGTCCACATTCCCACTGCACTTCGATCCAAACTTGATCCCTGTGCAGAAAAGCGCATTTTTGTGGGCTATGGAATTAATCAAAAAAGTTATCGGTGCTTTAACCCTAAAAGCCATCGCATGTTCGTTATAATGGATTGCGACTTTGTGGAGTCAGAATATTACTATGGCCAACCTAGTGGACAGGGGGAGAGTGAACAGAACAGTAATCCTCAAGATTGGTTGTGTGCAACTCCATTATCATCTGAGAATGGTCCTTCCCCCCTCCCCCCTCCAGTATTGCAGAGCCCACTATATAAGACGCCACGTCCACATTATCTCCCTCGACCGATATCCCTGAGGTTAGGACAGAAGTTGTTGATTCTCAAAATTTCAGTTCTATATCTGTTGCTCCTAATAGTTCAGGTGAGACAGAGACAAGTGGGTATGTTCTCCCTCCTCAGAGCACACGTGGGATCCCACCAATGGGATATATCCCCGAACATGAACCCAAAGTGCAGAGATATCCAGTGGCTAATCTCGTCAGGGGGAGCCTGACTGAGTCAGGCAAAGCATTCTTAGCTGCAATTTATAGTGACAGTGTACCATGAACTGTGGAGGAGGCATTGGAGACTCCTGAGTGGAGACAAGCAATGGATGATGAAATGAATGCACTAAAAAAGAATAAGACCCGGGACAAATGTCAAAAGCTACTGACAAAAAGTCAGTGGGGTGCAAGTGGGTGTACACGATCAAGACGAAAACTGATGGATCTGTCTAGCGGTATAAGGCTCGTCTCGTTGCAAAGGGATACACCCAAACCTTGGGTGGATTATGAAGAGACCTTCTCCCTAGTAGCAAAGATCGTCACAATTAGGGTCCTGTTCTCAGTTGCAATGAATCAGAATTGGCCTCTGTATTAGTTTGATCTAAAAAATACCTTCTTCCATGGTGATCTATTGGAAGAAGTCTACATGGAAGCTGTTGGGAGTAATGCTCTGAAAATCCAATTTATTGGATTAATTAAACTGAAATTACAACGAATTATGAGTATTTTACATATTAATAATTAATGACTTGTGGTGGTATTCTTATATGAAATGTGTTTCATAGGAAAAGACTTTGAATACCGAAAATATTAAAAATCACGTGTCATTAAAGTTTTAGTCGGTAAGATAAGAATATATTCTCATCAAGACTATAACGTGGTTATATAAGATGATTAGTCTTTCATCATAGGGAATGGAGATTCCAAATTATAACACGTTGATGATTTTCAATGAGATTGGAAACATCGAGTTGAACCACTTAGATTATTCATTTTATACTGCTATCTAAAATGAATAAATCTCAGGAAGCATTAGACTCTTAATCCTGACAGTGTTTCGACTTTAGGCATGTGTTAGTTACTGTGATGTACTCAGAAGTGAGGTCTCGGTAACGGGTGGCCAAAATACTTTATACGTTCGGTGATTGCATGAAATGTACTGAAGAGTAATATTGATCGAGGAATCTGTGGCCTTATTGGAAGGTAAAAGATATCCCTGAAATGGATTTGCATGTAACACCCTGTATTTCTGAGTCGACAGGTAAAATATGTGATTTAATTTAAGTTTGCATTTTATTTGAAATTATGTGAATTATGTGAATTTATTTGCATTTCATTTAATTAAATTGTCGGAGAATCGAACCCGGAACCACCTTGAACCGAAACAAATTAAACCGAGAAAATCAAGAACCTAACCGAACCCACATGAATCGAACCGGTTCAGCCATAAATGCTTGAACCCTTCTTTTTCTTCCTTATTCCATACTTAGCCAAATTTCAAGCAAGAAAGAAGAGAGAAAGAAGCCCAAGCTCCAAGCCATTTGATCCAACTTCACCAAGCCATATCTCTCTCGTTTCTTCATCAATTCTCGAGCCCAAGTAAGTTTTGGAAACCCCACGAGATTCTCTATCTTCTACTCCAAACATTTCATCTTGGAATTCATTGCATATATGATTTTGAACATGATGATGAATAGTTAGGTCATTATGCATAAATGTTGGTTTTGAGCACATGAATTGGTTGGGTTGGTTTTGGACTTCATTTGTGAACTCTATATGTTGCATTTATTATATTTATAGCTTGGCTTTGGTTTGGTAATGGCATTAATGGCTTGTAGCCAAATGTGATCATATATGTATTTGAATGGATTGTATTCCAAGCCTTCATTTCTAGTTTTCCTTGTTGCTTACGCCTATATAATTGATCCTTGATGTTTGGTTGTTGTTTGTGTTGCTTCAGATCAGACCAATTTGAGTATGTTGGGTAATTTGGGATTGAACCAATTTAAGTATGTTGGGTAATTTGGGATTGAACCCTGTTTTTCCCGTAACCTTGTGCCCAGAAATGCCCGTTTGGCCTCTCAGTTGTTTTTGCAAACGCCCGTTTGGATTGGCGCCATATTCAAATTTGTGTAATGCAAACGGCCGTATGGATTTTAAGAAGAAAAATAAAATGGTCGGTTGGTTTTAAAAATCTGAGGCAGTATCTTTTTGAATGCCCGTTTGGGTTTTGCATTATTTTTGCAAACAGGCGTTTGGAAAGGAAAATTTTGTTACAGACGCAACTTGAACGCCTGTTTGGATTTTCTTTGAAAATGGGAAACAGGCGTTTGGGAAGCATTTTCTGGGAACAGAGACATCCCACACAGGCGTTTGGACTTTGTTATGAAAAAACCCAAACGGCCGTGTGAGATGCTATTGTCCGTTTTTTAGTTTTTCGACTTTTGCGGTTCAATTCCTTTGACCCCTAAATGCTTTGATATGTCTTTATACGTTATTAAAAATTCTCGCGCTTGTTTTGAGACGTGCGACTTTTCCTTGCATGAGTTATGTTTGTGGGTGCTAATATGTGACTTTTTGGAAATAATGGTTATGTGTGACAAGCATTTGCATATCATGCATGTCCTTCAATTGTCGTGCATCATTTTCAATCCATATAGAGTCTAAGTCTTGGGTTTCTTTGTGTTTCTTTTCAGAGGAGGATCCGGTTGACGAGTCCGAGGCATAAGATCTCATGCTCCCTTCACTTTTTGCTTTCTACAAGGTGAGGCTAGGACCTTTGTATAGATAAGCAACCTAAGGCCTTTATGTGACGTTTTCTTGCCCAGCATGTGATCCTATTATATGTATATGTAACTATGTGTTGGATTTAGTATGTTTATGATCTTGTGAAAGAAGTTTGCTCTGAAAAGTTAATATATAGGTATATATGAGCCTTTCCAGTTATTCTGTTCAGTTTCATTTTCTGTTAGCGAGTTAAGCTATGAAAGATTGGTTCTGTGAATGGTTCTGTGTTTGTGAGCTCAAGGAGCTATGTGTAAGGAACGCTTGGGACGGTATAGGGCCGTCAAGGTTAAGCCTGTGCATAGTCTCCACCCAAATTATCACGTGCGACCTCGGGAGCTAGGGAAGGCGTGGTATTTTGATGCCTTCGGTTATCCAGGGAGGACCCGTAGTAGGATAGCTACCTCTGGGGGTTTGATATATGTATACATGGTTAGGATAGGCAGATTCTTCCATCATTGGTGTTGAGGATGTTAAGTTTATGTTTTCAGTTTTATTTATATTCTGAGAAGTAGATTGGAAGCTCGTACTCACCGAACCTTTGTTTCTGTTAAGTTTGGGAATTATGAATCGGAATAGAGACTTTGAAAATGTATATTATGTTTTGTTTTGGTTTGTAAAACCTATTACTGTTTCATGAATCCACCGTTTGATATATACTATGTTATACATATATAGTGTGCGGGTGTGCGTTAGCCCCCTCACATAGTCAGTTGACTGATTCCCTATGTTTACTTTTCTTTCAGTTGCAGGTTTTGTCGGGAGCTAGGCGGAGAAGTGTCTGCACGTGTACGCTTACCGGTCTAGGTCTTTAGTGCATGCATCCCTACTTACATTTTGTATTATGTATTGTCTTGAATACTTGGATATTTGTATATGTGAATTTCGTAGGCCGTGTCGGCCATT
>JBBMKE010418404.1:0-11096 GCA_037834125.1 Lippia alba | reverse complement strand
GTTTTGTGTTTCAGGGTTGGTGTAAGTTCAAACTTTCAAGTTTCATTAATGGAGTATTTATAAGCCAGAATTTGGCAGACGAGGAACCGAAATCGAACGTGTTAAATAAAAAATGAGTTATTTACATTTGAACCCCAAAAGAATATGAAATTAAAGTAAGAGTCTTGTCACTCAATTTTGTTATAGTTCCACCCTTTATCAAATTTATCAATAATTAATATAATTACACCTTTATGAAATATCACACTATCTAAGGTCCAAATATAATTAGTTAATTTGACAAGAGATGCAAATATAATATATAACTAAAAGAAATTCAGATGTAGTTTTATATACTCTTAAGAGTTTAAATGTAGTTACAAACTATAAATTATCCAAATTATAAAACAAAGTATTGAAATTATAAAATAGAGTATCAAGATTTAAAAGTAGAATATAATTTGTAAAAGTTAAAATACTCAGGATTTTTTTAGTTAAAATACTCAGGTTTAAAATTGAAGCCCCACAAAAAAAACAAAAAACATAATGTTATTATTCGTAAAAGTTAAAATATTCAGATTTAAAATTGAAATATGAAAAGAAAAAAGAAATAAGTGTATAGTAGTCAATTTAGGTGACTGGGGGAATGAAATCAAACTATGTAGTTAAATTGGAGAGTATCTAAAAATAAATAAATTGGAGAATTAATATAGTTTTTTTAACCTAGGGAATAAACTAAATTATTTTTAATTGGAAATGTGTTATTAATTATGACCTCTTATCACTTATTATTTATGTTTTATAACTCATTTATTCAATTTTGAGTAAGGTCATATTATTTAGGTGTAAAATTTTTCCTATTAATTATAATTATATTTTAAAGACTCGAATATAAAAAGATTTTACTAAATTAATATGATGTCAAACTACTAAATTATCCTACTCCGTGTTTAGTTTATCACTTCACGGGAATGGCAAGAAATTTATAAATTAATAATTTTGTTCTATTTCTGCGAAAAACATATTAATGTATATAAACAAATTTTAAAAGAAAAAACGTAAATATAAATCTGAGGGGGGACCTGCGCCTCCAGCGATCTAATTCTTTTTGGAAAAAAGATTCCCAAAGTCCCAATCCAAAATTTTCATTTTCATTTAATAAAGATCTACAAATTCTCAACCTAAAAATTAATCTAATCTACATCAAAATTCTTGTGGTCAAACAATCTTCTTCTCACAGGAACCTCTAAATTTCCAACCAAAGAATCTTATTTAGATCAAAACACTGTGAGCACGGAGCCATGTTTAGCAAAGACTTGATATCAAATAGAAAGATATCAGAGTTCCCTAGTTTGAATCCCTGAGAATGCAGTTATTATTGATAGAGAGAGTTTTGCACCCTAAGTGGTCCGTCCCGACTCGATCCATGAAAATAAGCTATAGGCAAAAAAAATAGAAAGATAAAAAAACGAAAATAATAGAAAGAAACTGCTATTAAATGATTTTACCATATTTCAATTAGACTTTTAATATTCACTGGAAATAATAATTTAATAATAATTTAATTGAGATAGATTATGAATTTTCAAGTAAATAATTTTTAAAATGAAAACTAACCTTAAATTTGCTTAGGAAATAATGGAGTTATGCTAAATAATTCTTCAAGTTTCAATAATTATTTTCAATATGTAGATGTTTTGTCTAAATTTTTAATCCGTCTGAAATTTTGAATTTTCAAATTCTTCTGAATTGTCATTTTGAATTCTCAATCTGTTTAAATTTCTTAATTTTCAAAGTCTTCTCAATATTTAATACGGCAAATTAATGAAACATCCCCAATAAGGCAATTAAGTTATCCTAAACTCCCCATTTTGAATTTCAAGATATTTTTCCTAAACCCCCCAAATCGTGTAAAAAGATTATAATACCCTTGTTGAGTTCAAGAATGAGAAATCTTTCATTTGAAAATCTTTTTCCGATATTACACCACCATCGAAGAGCAGGTCAACCGTTCGTTGCTTGAAGAAGCCGTTGAAAATAAAGAATGCCAACCCATATCCCTTGAATCATCTCCATTCTTACTTTTCTCATTTCTTCATCGATCGATTTTGAATTCCGACAATCGCTGATGAAAAGTTTATTCACTGATCGGTTTTTAAATTCGACCGTTGCCGACGAAGGCACGTCACCGTTGTTGAAGAAGAAGAAGTCGACAAAACTAAGTTTAATCTCAGGTATTTTTCGTAATCATTTTTTTAGATATTTATTTTATTTTTATACAGAAAATGGGGCAAGATTCAAGATTTTTAGATTCAAATTTATGAAACTTTCAGCAAATTTGAGATTCACATATATGCGATTTGAAATTTGTGTATATATTTAAAAGATTTATGATTTGAAATTTGTTTATATATGTAAAGAGATTTTTTGGGAGCTATGAGATTGAGATTCTTGTATATACGTATGAAGAGATTTTTATGATTTGTGGTTTTTGTAAATATTTGAGATTTTTGCAATTTGGAATTTTTCTGTTTGAGTATTTTAGTTGGTGTCTTGAACAATGACTCTATTCATTATTGTGAATATTTTAGCTGGTTTCTTGAACAATGACTCTAGTTTTGGGAATTTTATCAATTGTATTGCCAATTTATTTGAGTTTTTTGCAACGTGATTTGAAATTTCTCATGTATCTAAAGATATTTCTTCTTGAAATTTGAGATTTGAGATTTTTGTAAAATAATTGTTTGAGATTTAAGAGATTTCAGTATATATGTGTACATATTTCTGCATATACGTGAAAATCCCACAATCAGAGATACATACAATATATATTTGAGATATCTAAGATAAGATATATATATCTAAATATATTTTTATATAAACTAATATGCATATATTTCTGCTGTAAGATTTTTATATATATCTAAATATATCTCCGCATATATTTCAGCAAATATCTGTATCTATGATGCATGGACACGGACACGGCGACACGGACACGACACGACACGACACGGATACGGCGACACGGATTTTTTTTGAATTTCCCACGTGAGGAGTGTCGGACACAGTGTCCGACACACGTGTCCGATACGACACGACACGATAAGATGATATTTTTAGAAGTGTCGGTGCATTAGAGATGCCATGTATCCTTGTCCCCTAAAAATGTAAAATATGAACAAATTGAATAACTAATTTCCTCTATTTTTTTTAAATAATTAGTTCTTGCGAAACAAAACATTAGTAACATTAATGTATAACTATAAATTATTAAATATAAGTTTGTAATGGATGTGCGGTCATTAGGCATACCTCTAAATGTCTCTGTTAATAATTTCATTTAAATTTCTGAACTACAAAGGAAAACGGATATAAAACAGATTGTCTTATTTCAATATGCCAAAAATATTAGATTAAATAAAATTTGTTGTATATTTAACGTAGACATAGTAGGAGTTCCAATTTTATGCAGATGTGACATACAAAGAATATAACCAAGAAATGAAACTAAAAATATTATACAAAAGACTAACATAAAAATATTAATGCACCTACTGTACGATTGAAATGGAGATTGATGTGCTCTAAAACTAAATAAATATATCAAGAAAGAAAGATGCCGAAAAATTATACGTAACTAATAGAGTCGGTGTATAATTACTTAAGAGTTACCTTTCTCCAGAACTGGAATTCCACATACACAAAAGATATATGTATACATACAATGGCCAACATATTATGTGTAATTAATAGTTACCTTTGCCATGAATAGGGATTCAGGAGTAGTTGACGCATTCCTTTGCATTTGTCACAGCAATGGATACAACAATCGCGGGTTCTCTTGATGCAACAATCGTGCATATACTAAAACATGTTGAGAGTCTAAAGAATATTTGAAGCTAGGCCACACATTGATTCAATCAATTTTCTATTGCACCAACTTATCACTGCCATTCTCAATCAACAAAATGCATCAGAGAACTAATAATTCAGAACACACTGAAATATTATATTAGTGCAAGCAAAGAGTGATTATCTAATATAAACCGAACAACAAAAACATGAGAAAACTGCTTACCGGCAAAATGGCGTAGTTTTACACAAACTGGAAGAGGAAATCAAAACAATAACAATGGTAATTATAGAAACAAACCAGCATTTACAACCTGGCTCGCTGCTTGCTAGCAAACTCTTTGGATCAGCTATCCTCAACTCTTGAGTGAAAAACGAAACTCGGGAATGTGGTGGCTATATCCCTGTTTATGGAAGAAACAAAAATCAATCTATAAATTTAATGATGTTTAAGAAAAAAAATACAATAAAGAAGAGATAATATTGCCCTTATCACGTTTTATTTCGGGTTTTTTCCTTTTTTACCTCGGGGATACTTAAATCTGTTTTTCACCATAAATCTGCATCATTTCAGTCTTGAATTTGCAATAAGAAACTTTTGCCGTTGGTCTGTTGCCAGCATTTATATCTGTCCTCATTACTTCATATAATTGTGAACGAAATGACAATGGTTCTGATTTCAACATGGGATTCAAACCAAACTATAGATAATGTAGTTTCGTGGTTTCTTAAATGATTATATGTGCCATGATATATTTGAATATGTATTTTAGATAATAATTAATTGACATCTATCAGACATGCAAATATATATCCAGCAACCTCAATCGACAAATGAAGAAGAGATAATATTGCCCTTATCACTTCCAAGTTTCAACGCAAAACAAAGTCAGCCAAAGATTTATAGTAAAATATACATAAATACCAATTCCAATCTCAGAAGAGAAACAAACATGTAAGGATTTTTAAACAAGATTTGCGAAGTAAAGTACTGCTACAAATGCTCTCTCAAGCTGCCCACTTAATACAGTCGCGCAAGGCCTAACAGTAGCAACTTTACCAATTCCACGAAACAAGAATCCAATTACTCAAAGCAGAAGTGATAGAGGCCCAACAATAATGGTTGCGGGCAACACGAGCTTAATTACGACTTATTCCAGAATCCTTATTAGATGAAAGAGGGAGGCGGAATGCAAGGAATTTGATTCACGAATTCATGTATTTCAAGACAAGATAAAAAAAAAAAAAAGTGTGATTTAGTTGATAGACATAGTAATAAAAAATTAATTTAGATTACAACCAACATTGAGTGAAGGGAATTAAACAACATTTAGTGTAAATTAAATAAGGATATGAATAGTCGGAGAAGGGGAATAGTCGATCTTTAAATTAAATATAATTAAGTTATGCAAAGTATTTGATTCACGAATTCATATATTGCAAGACAAGAGAAAAAATGTGCGATTTTGTTTATAGACATATCAAAAATAAATAAATTTCAAATTACACCCAACATTGAGTGAAGGGAATTAAACAACAACATTTAGTGTACAATTAAAGAGAATACGAAGACTGAGAGAGAAGGGGAATAGTTGGTCCTTAAATTAAATATAATTAAGTTAACATACTTCATTAAGATTGGCTTATTTTAAATTCATAAAATGATATAAGGGTATTTGAGTAAAAAGACTAATTACTTTAATTAACATAAAAAATTAGATTAACATACTACATTAAGATTGGATTATTTTAAACACATAAAATTTTATAAGGGTATTTGAGTAAAAATATTAATTAATTTAATTGACCTAAAAAATTAGATTAACATAATTTATTAACGCGGATTATTAGAATTAAGTTAATATATTTGAGTGGAGTAAAATATTAATTAACATACTTCATTAAGATTGGATTATTTTAAATACATAAAATGATATGAGGGTATTTGAGTAAAAAAATTAATTAATTAATTTAACTAACATAAAAAATTAGATTAGCATGCTTCATTAGGATTGGATTATTTTAAATACATAAAAAGGTATAAGGGTATTTGAGTAAAAAGATTGATTAAATTAATTGACCTAAAATATTGGATTAACATAATTTATTAATGGCGGATTATTAGAATTAAGTTAATATATTTGAGTGGAGTAAAAATATTTATTTACATACTTCATTAAGATTGGATTATTTTAAATACATAAAATGATATAAGGGTATTTGAGTAAAAAGATTAATTAATTTAATTAACATAAAAAATTAGATTAACATACTTCATTAAGATTGGATTATTTTTAAATATATAAAATGGTATAAGAGTATTTGAGCAAAAATATTAATTAATTTAATTGACCTGAAAAATTAGATTAACATAATCTATATATCTGGTTATTAGAAGTAAGTTAATATATTTGACTAAAAATAGTATAAGGGTTAGTGTAATTGAGTGAGGTTGGATTGGGGTATTCGAGTAAAAAAATTAATTAATTTAATGAACATAAAAATTAAATTGGCATAATTTATTAGGGTAAATTAAATTGGCATAATTTATTAAGGTCTGATTTTTAGAATTAAATTAATAAATTGGAGTAAAAATATTATTTCATTTAATAGACATAACAAAGTAGATAGATTAACATAATTGATTAAGGCTGAATTATTAATTTTTGACCCACATAACCTACAAATTAAATAGTTAAATAAATACAATGGTGTAAGGGGAAATTAAATTGTACAAGGATAATTCAGTCAATTCACATACAAAATCATGTATCCACACTTTTATATAGTTATTATTATTATTATTATTATTATTATTATTATTATTATTATTATTATTATTATTAAACAGGCTAAAAATATGAAAGGAAGTAATGGGCCAAATTTTTTATTTATTGGGCTGTTAATTTAACTAATAATTATTAGAAGGTTTAAAACTTTTGGCTAATAAAAGGGTCATCATTTTTATATCATAATCATATTTAATTGAATTAAAATTATATGAGTAAAATTAGTATTTAATTAATAATATTTTCATTAACGATCTGATAATTTTAATATTATTGATCTTAATATTTCTTATGTAGAACGGTGCTTTAATATTGATGGGCTTCTTGAATTAGGAGTTAGATTATCAAAACATTTATTATTAATGTCATTAATAATGGTACAAAATATATGTAAAAATATATTTTTAGTATAACATTGAATATATATATATTTGTGGTGTTGTATGATGGTAGACGAAATTATATTTATATTGATACATTTTGATCAATTATATTTATCGTAAAAATACCCTCCGTTCAATAAAGTGTCGTGACCGTTCTGCGGCATGACGTTGGAACTGGAACGGTGCCTCTCGTTCTGTTTCTCGCGACCGTGACTGCGAACCATGGTGATAAATGATAACCAAACACGCTCACTTGTGGCAACAGCAAGTGCCCTGTACTCTGCCTAATCAGAGAATTATGAAACAACAAACTGTTTCTTAGACTTTCAAGAAATCAAAAAATCACCTAAGAATACACAAAAGCCTATAGAGAGTGCCTAGTATCCTGACATGATGTCCAATCAACATCCACAAAAGCAGTTAACTTCAAATCATAGTGAGAGGGAAATAAAATCCCTGGCCAAGTGTGCCCTTAAGATATCTCAGCAGATGATGGATAGTATCCAAATGAATGGTTTTTGGCTGGGAGACAAACTGACTCAACTTGTTAACTGTAAAACAAATGTCAATATAAGATACAAAAGTTTGCCAATGAGTTGTCTGTAAATAGTGACATCAGCCAAAGGTTCTACATCAAAAGAATTAAGTTTGAGATTAGGATCCATAGCAGTGTGCAGTGGTTTAGAGCCAACGTAACCCGAGTCTGCCAAAAGCTGCAGTGTGTATTTCCTCTAACATAGCACAATACCTGTCTCAGAACTAGCAATCTCCAATCCAAGGAAATACTTCATGACCAAGATCCTTCAGCTTGAATTGAGTGGGTAAGAATTGTTTCAAATCATGAATAAGAGCCTGATTGAGTTCAGTAAATATGATATCATCTGCATAAAGCTTAGCTTAGTGGCTTATGTTTGGGAGGGTCAATAGATTTGTAATGGTGTCTTTGGTATGTCGATTATGGTACATTGTATGTACGTTTGTTTTTCCCGGTTATGTAAGGGCAGGGCTCGATAATAATTCTATGATCTCGTAGACCGATTTTGTTTAAAAAAGGTTGGGGAAATTTGGGTTGACTAGTATTTTCCTTAGAATTTATTAGTACATATTATCCATACTGATTTTATGTTATAATTAACTATGATAATAATGACTATTTTTTTGTATCAATATTAAATTATGATTAGGAAATATGTGTGACGGGCCCACATTATGCTCGTTTCGACACGTCCACATGGCATGATCGTGGAAAGCTTCCCTCATGACCCGACCACTGCTATAACAGTATGCTCGCGACTTACAGCTCGCGGCACGCGCCCAGGCCCAACTCGTACTAACTCATATGGAAGGCAGCTCCCCTCGGAGCCTCCCCTCGTGCGGTCCAACCCTCGGACCACTGTCGCTCGTAGGGTTCATCGGTTCCATCCCTCTTACAGGAGACCCCTTCCGAGCGTCACCATGCTGGCCAATCAGCGAGCCTCTCTATGTTCAGGAGATAAAACCTTTAATTGCTGCTGACACCACAGCCTGGCATAACCGCCTAAAAGGTGATGGTGACGCATGCAGGTCACTTTCAAGCTCTCTCGTTTAGACACGTGTCTAGGGCAACACAGATTTGGGACCACTCGGATACTACTACCTATTTGCCCTCACCCTTAACCTATAAATGGAAGGATCACAACCCTCCTTCCTCAAGCAATCTTCATCTGCTACAGTGCATTTCTTCAGGCACAAGCCACACACACTGAACTGGAAACTCCATTGCTGCACATTTAAGCTCCTCACAGCTTCACCTTCCTCACTAAGGTGTTACGCTAGCTGGTAGAATCCATGCTCAACGGGAACCCAGTTCCTGAGGTTTAGCGCCTATGATGGTCTTCCCTTCCACACACACAAATAGAGAATGAATTGGTGTTGAACTCTCCTTAACCAAATCCGACACCATCAAAGTGTATTTACAAAAACTCATTTAGTATACTTTTCATTTCATAAGAAGAGTTTTTGATTAGTTAGTTCGCCATCATAATTAATTGGAGTACTTCATTTGATTATTGAAAAATCATTGTATCTTGAGAGGTTGTTCGATTAAACTTTAATTTGAAGCACCATGAAGGACGAATAAAACCTTAAAAAATTGTGTGATACACAAATCTCGATTCACTAATTTGCATTCCAAGTACCATTTCTTAAGTTAATTTTATTGTTATTTTCATTATATGATATAAATAGATTTTAGTTGATATATTTATTTGATTAAATATATTTTTGCACAAGTATATACGGTAATTATACCAACATAAGTTTTATTTTGATTCAATTGTATAGGTGCAAAAATATATTTGGTAAAGTGATTATATTATTTATAGAATAATATTTAAGGCTGAAAAATAAATATGAAACAATGTTTTATTAAGAAAAAATATTTCTCTTAATTAATGTAGAAAGTATCCCTTCACTTAATTGAAGCACCCTTCGTCATGATAAGATAATGAATTAACTAAAGATGTTCAATATATCTTAATTAATGAAATCAAGACACCCCATAAGATGCCAAGACACCCCTTTGGCATTTAAGGGTGGTCAAGTTCAAGAGCTTGCAAATTATTATGCATGATATGTCGGTCTCAAGGAATGCAACTTAACGAGTGATTAAAATAGAGAAAGTTTCACTCGATTGGAAAGAAATCATATGAGCTTTGGAATTGTTACAAGTTTTCTTATAAATACCTTGAAATGTGGGGTTGTTTGAATAAGTTCCTAAAATAAGTGAGAATACGATTATCGGATCATTGAAAGTTAATGCATATCATCAGTTGTACTCAACTTGATATTGTCTACATAGTGAATAAACTAAGTCGATTTACTAGCAATCCAAGTGAGGATCAACGGAAGACTCTAAGATGAGTACTTAAGTTTTTAAGGCATACATTAATACTAGATGTCCAATTGTATTTGAAGGGTACAATGATGCTAATTGAATATCTGATTCTAATGAAACTAAATTCAGAAGGGGACATGTAGGTTGCCGTTTTATGAAAATCATCAAATAAACTTGTATTGTTAGATCTATTATGGAGTTTGAGTTCATAGAACTAGATAACACATGTGAGGAAGCAGAATGGCTTCGTAATTTTTAAAAGTTTCAAATTGTCTTAAGCCTGCACCGCCCTCAACCATAACCTTCTTCTCCACCGAAACGTGAAAAATCTACTTTGTTTTTTTAGAGTAGTATGATCCTTCATTCTGTCTATTAAAGGGAGTTGGCAAGATACTTGTTACCCCTTGCAGCTTTATTATAACTGATGAAGGTTCATTTGAGCTACTTGTCTCCTTTCCCCTCTCTTGATTCTGATCAGAAATTCCAACTTCTGATTCATTGTTCTTGTCAGCTTCTCAAGTTGTTTTCTGATATCTTGTCCACCTTTCAATTCTTTTGTCCAGACTTCTCACTCATCTATATACTTTGGCATGGTTCTTGGCCATTTGTAAATTGTACCCATGGAATCTTTGTTACTAGCTCTGAGGCCACTGTTAAAACAATGATCCTTCATACACTAAATCATGGTTTGCCGGAACGGCTTTATAATGGCTGGAACGGAACCGGAACGGAGGCTGCCGTTCCGCTGTTTCGGAGTGGAACGGAAGCTCACCTGGAACGGCCCTTTCATGCCATTTAACGGCATTCCTCTGCGTTATATCGGTGGAACAGCGATTTCATGTCGTGGAACGGCCGATTTCTGAGGTTTCAATGTGCAGAACGGTTGAAGACGAAGGATACACTAGGTTTTTCATTAAATTAATAGAACTAATGGGCTACTATATATGAAACTAATCAATGGGCTATATTTTTCTTTGTTGATTAGTAATTTTAAATACATTCAAATATTTTGGGCTAACAAATGAGCCCATCACTTTCATATAATAATAAAATCCAATTAAATGAAATTAAATTAAATTATAGAGCACATGGATATTATTATTATGAATTTATATTTTATATTTCAAAATTTTAAATTCTTATTTAAATTTCTTTAAACTAAATCAGAATATTTACCAATGAATAATTTATTTTATCAGTCATTATGTTGTAGAA
>JBBMKE010418395.1:0-11096 GCA_037834125.1 Lippia alba | reverse complement strand
TTATGTTTTATTTTATGCTTTATTTTATATTTAAATTATGCAATTTAAATTATATTTTGTGTGCTATAGAAATTATGTTTAGGAATTCATGATAAAAATTATGTTCTAGGAAATTTATATTTATATTTTAAATTTAGGAATTTAATTATAGAATTTATTTAAATAAATGCATGTTTATTTATAAAATGATTTATATGTGTATTTATATATTTATGAACATGTTCTTGAATGTATGAAGAAATGCATGTCTAGAGAGTAGAGATTTAAATTACAAATTATTTTTCATGAAAAGTAGATACATTTTGCTATTTTATGATTTGATCTTATGTTATAAATATGAATGTAATCAAATATGCCTATGAACATTCAAGTATGCTAAGAAACATGTTCTTGATGTTCTTGATATGTGTGTGTATAACATGTGCCTAGTGTGTGTAGATATGTGTTTGATTATGTGTTTAAATGAGTTTAATCCCCTAAATTTAAATAGTAACCGTTTTTCAATAGTCACTTTGACTTTTGACTATAAGAGAAGACTTTGACGACTATCATATAATAATTTCAAATATTTATATAATAATTTTGAATATTTAAAAAAAATTTAAGAAACGAATTTTGTCTAAAATTCTTTAAATAGGGGATTAAGCTACATTTTAACTACATAATTCTAGGAAATAGGAATTTTCAGTATATTGCTCATTTTCCTAGTAGAACTTAGTCCTAATAAGTCTATAACAGTACTTTCAGGTAACAATAACGAGGAACAGTGGGATCCTAGAGATTTCACTTAAATAACCAAGACATACTAGGTGAGGGTTTCAAATGCTTTCAACTGAAATCATGATTTTACTCAAAATATTTTGTTTAATATTTCATCAAAATTCAAATATTATTTCCTTTAGGAAAATATTTCATGTCAAGTAATAAATTACCGGAAAATTTCTTAACTAATCTTTTCCGGCAAAATAATCTCGTCTTGCAAGTTAAATTATCGTTTTCTTATGGGCCCGGTGGTCTTAGTAGAAGTAGTAGTCCGAGAGGCACGGGCCGAGGTCTACTATTATACCAGCCGCCAACTAGATCTTGATGTTGACCTAACCGGAGGTTGGTTAGTTCACATCAAGTGACGGAAAAAGGTACGTCCCTCCCACATATCGTATATGATCACTAGGGTTTGGACCCCTACGTGACACTAAGGAGTGAAGGCGGGTATTGTTGTATTGATTTATTAGGTATCGACATCTTGATCAGTGTCGCTACTATTTCTATTGATTTTCAAGGAGTTAAGGGAGCCTAGCTTGCGGGCAATGAACAATTTTTTTTAAAAACGGTTCCTATTTCCAAAAGTATAACATATAGTCCCCATATTCCTATCATTTCAAAATTCTATGAACCGAATATTATTGTCTTATAATATTTTTAAATATCTTTCCTAAACAAAATAATTCACCGTCACTCAGTCATTTTGACTAACCCCACTATCATTTTAACTCATGATTTCAGGAATCAGTGGAACGACGCCTTAGAGGTATCTTGAAGCTTTAAGGTGTCATATCTTAGTAAATCAGGATTTTAGCGAGAGTGCATGATCCTGATTATATTTAAATGTTGCAATAAGCAACTCTCGTACCTTAGATAAGTCACTGTAGATACTTTGCCCGTTTGACTCAATAATATCTATTTCAAATAATTTGGTTTCGCAAATTTTTATGTTTAATTAGTTTGCCTCTGCACATTATACTTTATCATCATATAGTCTTGTCCGTTCGCCGAAGTATTTCTCGAGTGCTAGGTCTCACATCCACTTGAGAAATACAATGGTGCGGGGTTGTAGTGTTGGGGGCACTACATCGATGGAGATAGAGTCGACCCCACATTGATCAAAAACTTAATTGGGAGTCTAAGATACTTGATTACACAAGGCTAGACATCCTTTACGAAATCGGGATAGTTACTCGATACATGGAAACCAACAACTTATTAATTTTAATGTGTTGAAGAGGATCCTTTTCGATACCTCAAAGGTACAATCTATTTTGGCTTATTCTATCCTACTATTGACTACATGAAACTAATGGGATACAGTGACAATGATTAGGCATGAGATATTGATGATCGTAATAACACTACCTGGCTTGTGTTTTTCTATGGAAAAACTGCTTTTACTTGGACTTTAATTTGAAGATGCAACCATTGGTGACTTTGTCAACCTGCGAAGCGGAATGGCAGGTATAGTTGGGGTGATTAGAAACGCGGAGGGATATGTTATTTATGCTTTTAGCAGCGGAATACGCATCACAAAAAACACGCGTACAGAACTTATGACGGTGGTTCAGGGAGTAAACGCGGCGGTGGACATAGGCTGTTCACGATTATGGATTGAGCTAGATGCGAGGGTGATTTTGGATATCATTCGCCGAGGTAAATCTGGTAATATTAAGCTTAATATGTTAATAAAGCATTTTTATATGCAAGTTCGGGGTATGGATGTCACCATGACTCACATTTTCCAAGAAGGCAACGACTTCACAGATTTCCTAGCTGTTAAAGGTGCAAAGGAACAAATGGAGTGGTCTTTCCCGAATGGTCCGTTGCCGAAATAGGTAAAAGGTTTTTGAAGGATTGATAAGTGGGGTTTGCCTAGCTTCAGAATTAAAAAGAAATGGTTGTAATTTTTCTTGTCGTTATGAAACATTTTTCTATTGAGCTCAAGTTCTGGCATCTCCTGGATATGAATAGAGATAAAAAGGAGAACTTTTTCTTTTGTACTCATGATCAGGGGCTTAGCAAAAAGAATTGGTTTAAAGTTGAAATTGAGTTTATTCTTAGTTTCAGTGTTCATATCTTCATTAATAAGCCGATTTTTAGCAGTATCTATAATCTTGATCGAGTCATGGCCGGAGAGATTTTATTTTGCAGGAAATTGATTTTGAAGCTTGCACAGACGAATAGATGGAATGATTGCCACGTTATTAGGCAAGTTTGCAACTATGTAATTGACGAATCCTTTGTGCATATTGTCCGACAACAACCAATGATCATGCTTAGCCCTGATGACGGGAATGGCGTATATGCGAATACTTGCTGCCGTTGGCTGCCACATCGATGATCAGCGCTGCCTGGAAGACTGAGCGCCTCTATACGGGGCCAGTGAGGATTCCGAAGTGTCCATTTCGCCTGAGGGACCTTTCTGACTATAATATCAGCACCATGTCGAAGAGAATTAATATTAATATTAATGTGCTTTTTCGTTGTAATTTTAGTCGTGCCCCTTGTTTGAACGGTCTGTATTTCCGTGGGCACCATTGCTTATTTAGTCTTGATGATCCCTGGATCATGAACCATTGTATCGCTTTCGTTTTGGTTGTTTATTGATGAGGTGGAGGCCTCGATAAAAACTCCACGGCGCCTTGCCGGTTTCAAAAAAAAAAAAAAAAAGAAACCTGTGAAGCGGAATATGTGTTTGCAACATCAAGTATTTATCATGCGCTATGACTAAGGAATTTGCTTAAAGAGATGAGTTTTAAGGAAAGTGATGCAACCGAAATTATGTCGATAACAAGTCAGTATTGCATTAGCAAAAAATCCAAAATTTCATGATGGAAGCAAGCACATTGATATTTGTATCCATTTTATTCAGGAGAATATTGCAAAGAAAGAAGTGCTTGTGAAGTATGTGAAAACGGAAGACCAAGTAACGGATGTTTTCACGAAGCCCCTCAAACATGAAATTTTCGAAAAGTTGAGGAGTTTGCTTGGCATGATGAGTCAAGTTTAGAGAGCATGTTGAATGTGGTCATTAAATTAAACTTGACCATCGTAAGTAAAATGAAAGGTTTGGAGAAATGAGGGAATAAATTAATTGAGTGCATGATTAAAAAAAAATGAAATAAATAAATAAATAGGTTATATGTATTAGTAATCCTATAATCAAAACGTAATGACATTAGTATATACAGTTTTCTTATTGTATTTATTTGGAGTCTTTTAATTATGCTTTTAGACTAATATAAATAGGTGTTTTGTTATTTAGTTTTAGCAAGACAACACAAAATAAGAGAGAAAGAAATAAAATTTGTGAGAAGAGTTGAGTTTAAAAGAATTTGGATATTGATTGAGTAGAGAAAATAAAGTGAATTTCTCCAATATCTTTTATCTTCAAATATATTTTAATTCTTTCCATCAGGCTTCCCAACAAGAACATCCTCTGGGTTTGATGATCGAAGATTGTAGGCGACTTATGAGGAAACTATGGGTCTGCAATGTGAGTCATATAAAGAGGGTAAGAAACTCGCTGGCTGACGCTCTTGCCAAATATGGACAGAACAGGGAGGAAGATTATGGCTTGTGGGTGTCTCCACTACTGGAAGGTTTAGGGCTATTGTACAAGCCTGCTTCGTTGTCGCCACCAAAATAAAAAATACAATTCAAAAGAAAATTTTGCATTTAAAAAATATCTATTAATAAAAAAATGAGAAATTTTTTTGAGGATTTTTTTTAACAATAGCTCGGCCAGTTAATCACCCAAATATGCAAGTTGTGTGCTTTCTTAATCAACAATTTGAAAATTCCCCAAATATATAGAGTTTTAACTTTTAAGCTTTCATAATTTTCTGAACATGAAAATGGGTCCAGGAAAGTCGTTATCGATGCTTCGATATTGGTTGAATATTCTTTCTGAATTACTTATATATATGAGACATTGTCTCACAGTGAATGCCTTATGTTAATTACCCGGAAGACTTGATGCAAGTCAAGATTTTAATGTATCAAAGAGTCGCTGAAACCATCAAAAATAAATTGAGTTTTTTGCACGGATATCCTCCTGTGTTATGCTTAACGAGCACTCGGAACCCTATGATTTGAAAATTCTCAAAGAAAACCCTATGATTATATAAATTAGCACTGAAAACCCTGTGTGATTGTATTGTATTAAAGTTAGTACTCAAAACTCTACAACCACGGCTGTAGGGTTTGAAATGCTAATTGAGTGCTAATTTATTACAATCACAGGATTCTATTTGAGAATTTTCAAATCACAGGGTTCTGAGTGCTAATTTGGTATATCACAGGGTTTTTGGTGCAATTAACTCAAATAAATTCAAAAACTATCTAATAAGACAATTTGTACATAGTAATAAGGTTGTTCACATATATTAGTTGGAATTAATATTTTTTATATTTGTTGAATTACTCAGAAGCAATAGATAGGGGATTGATTCAAGACTCGATTGCGAACTAAATTTCAAAGTACAAAAGAAACATACATCAATGTGAACACAATTTCCTTAACAGAATAAGACATCAACACAATATCTAAATCAACAAGAATGAAAACATATAAAGAAATAATAGAAAAAACAAACGTAGACTCGAGACTATAATTCTAATAAATTTGTAAATAATCATATTTGCTCCACAAATTTATTAGATAAAAAAAAGAAAAGAAAGGGAAAAAGAAAAAAACGCCAAAGGGTGGGAATTGTTTCCTCCATGAAGTTGTTGCGTGACATAAGTGCCAAGAGATTGGAGTTCATGTTGGAATTTGGCATGGAATTGGAATTCTCTCCCAAGAAAACATAAATTTAAATCAATTGCGACCATTAAAATCAAAGTGAGGAATAAAAGTTGGACAATTCGAACTTAAAAAGTTGATAAATAAACAATCTATGACTAACTGAAATGTAAGTTTTACTTGTATTAATCAAGTCAAGTTCGGAAATAGCCCTAAAATTCTACATTCTACAAAGACTATAAAATTCTTAAGTCGTACCACACATTTGCATTAGACTTGGTCCAATTCAAGATTTCCACCACCACTCACTTGTGCAAAATATATGTTCCTTTTGGTGGAAATGTGCAAAATATATGTGGTTTCTTATTGCTTCAACTTGCCACTTGATTCAATGCAAGATTTTAACGCCTCTGAACCTAATATTATTAAATAGAAAAAATTACATTTGACTACCATACTAGATATAGTAATTACAATGCAATTCATTTTTATTAAAAAATTACAATTTAATTCTTAAATATTATGAACCGTTTTTATGATCTCTCTATTCTGTTAGGTTGGATTATATCCCCAAGGATTGCATTGTTATATGCATAATACCTTGAAATTGTTTTGTCGAAATATGTATATTGTAGGCATGAATTTTTTATTTTATTCATTAAATTAATGGAAGAACATATCTAACCCTAACGGAACCTTAACGGAATAGAGAGATTACAAACGGTTTATAACATTTAGGGATGGAATTATAATTTTTAAATAAAAATGAATTTCTTTGTAATTACCTTATCTAGCAGGATAGTCGGATGTAATTTTTCTTATTAAATATGCATCTATTTGTTTAAAAAAAATCTCTACTCTAATCTTCTTTTTCTTCAACCAGAAAAAGATTCTATAGCAAGTAGTATGATCATGGGGTTTCATGTGCTCCAAACCCCATTAAGAAACCTTGCAATTCTGCTTATCATTATGTTTGCCTCCAAACCAAGTCTAATTTGCACTACAAGAGCTCCAACATCTCAAGATTTCCCTATAGCAAAACCCAACTGCATTGATCGTTGTGGCAACATAAGCATCCCATACCCTTTCGGCACCACAAGGGAATGCTACGGGAGCCCCTCTTTCCTCGTCGTTTGCAATCAAAGTTTCAACCCACCCAAGCTGTTTAGCCTTAACGGCTCAGCCGGAATAGAAATTGCAGATATATCCCTTGATGGGCAGCTCAAAATGCTGAGCTACATAGCAAAGGATTGTTATGCTCGTAATGGCACTCGAGATTCCAATGCTCCATATATAAGTTTACTCCGGGTGTTTACAGTTAATAATACTGCTAATAAGTTCACTATCGTGGGCTGCGATACATATGGTTTTGTCTCCGGGCGGCGACTTCGACGGAACTACACTACTGGATGCACGGCCATGTGTGATGCGAAGGAAGATTTGGTAATGTCGGAAACTAAGCTTAATTTATCTATGATTGTATCGCACAGCACTTCCGTAATATGATTCAATTATTAAAACTTGACATGCACAACCAACACAATTATATTGCAGCTTCTCTTTTACTATTTTCTGCATCGATCCTTCTTTCATTTACCGGTCAATTGTCCGCAATAATTCGGGCAATTAATTAATTTCCAACAGTCATCGCTGGTTACAGTCTCTGTTTCTAACAATTTTCATTAACTTTAGGGAATGTTTTAAATTGTAAAATTTAAAAGGATTAATTAATTTATAACTTCACATAATCTAGGGGAATAAGTAGATGTAAAAATTTCAGTACTACATAAACGCTATTAATGACTGATGACTCTACTTCCACAACAGGTGAAAGGATCCTGCATGGGCTTAGGTTGCTGCCAGACACAAATTCCTAGAGATGTTTGGCGAGTGGACATCGAGTTGAAGAGTTACAAAAATTATAGCAAAGTTTGGGGATTCAACAATTGTGGGTATGCTTTTCTTGCGGAGGAAACTGAATTCAATTTCTCTCTCGAGAGTTTTAGTAGCTTGACGAATGTTACCAAGCTTCCCATCGTGGTCGATTGGGCCATCGGAAACGGAACGTGTGAAGAGGCAAAAATGAACTCCTCCTATGCTTGCAAAAGTCCAAATTCTATGTGCTATAAGCCTGTGAACGGTAATGGGTATCGATGTTATTGCCGAGATGGTTATCAAGGGAACCCTTATCTAGATCATGGCTGTCAAGGTATATATATAGATACACATTTTTAATAGTTTTTAGGGTCATTTACATCTAACTACCAAATTTATTGCACTAGAAATTTCGTGACATATCTAATTAGCACTCCTTTAATTTGAAATGTCTCAAAGCGAATCCTGTGATTATATTAAATTAGAACTAAATTAACACTCAAAACTCTATGGTCGTGACAACAACCACTGTTGTAGAGTTTTGAGTGCTAATTTAATACAATCACAAGGTTCACTTTGAGACATTTTGAATCACAGGGTTGAGAGTGTTAAGTAGATATATCACAGGGGGTGACCGAGTAAAAAACTCTCTAACTATATTGTATTTATAACTAATTACAACGCAATCCACCTAAACTGAGAAATTATATTTTAGTCCCTGTAAATCTTGTTTGATCCGAAGTTCCTAATGAAATTTTTAAAAGTACATTTATGTCCCTAATGGTTGTACGAGTGTTACATTGAATATATGATCAATTTACAAAATCATTCCTACAGTTTACAAAAATAAACAAAACGATCCCTACAAATTATGAATTTAACAACAAATCAGGGGTAATTTTGGAATGAGATTAACGGAGCCCAGGGACCACAAACAGTTCTCAAAGTAGGGACTAAAATGTAAATTTTTAATTTAGATGAACTGTATTGTAATTAGGCCTAAATATAAGATAATTAAATGTAATTATTTCTTTTTAATATTCAAGGTTTTATGTCTGACTTAAATGATTCACATGATATTTATGCGCTGCAGATATAGATGAATGTCAACTTCCACGCCTCAACAATTGCAAGCATATCTGTGTGAACACTCTCGGGGGGTTTGAGTGTCGTTGTCCGAAAGGTTACCATGGTGATGGAAAAGTAGGAGGGGATGGTTGCAGTCGTGGTGAATCATTGACATTAAAACTTGTAGCAGGTTAGTAAATCTATTTTAACTTGTGTTCGAGTTTATTAATGTACGAGATTGTCCACATTAGAAGATCTAACGGTGTTGCTAGGTAAAAATATTAGTCTCACAATTAATCTATTATAAACATTTGTAAAAACAGAAGAAATATTGTTTTCCTACGAACTTCAAGAATTTTATATTCTCTAATTATTATGGTGAATACAAAGCAAAAATTGCATATTCGAACCACTAACCAAATTAATGTTGAACTTTTAAACTTCAATTTTGCATTGCGCAAAGTCGTTGGGGATAATTGCTGAGAAAAATATGTGAAATATAAAAAATACAAGATAAACAGTATATTTTAAAAATTAGTACAGAAAATCCAATATTTTATAAATACAAATTAAAATAATCGATTAGTATAGAAAATTCAATATTTTACAAATACAAATTAAAAAAATCCTCATGTGTTGTCTGAAAATTCAATATTTTACAAATACAAATTAAAAAAATCCTCATGTGTTGTCTGAGCCACATGTATTGTCATTTTATAAATAATGGAACATTTACATATAAAAAATTTCAAAGAAATATAATGGAATATCAAAAGAAAATTTTAAAGTAATATTATGGAATCGAAAGAAAATATTGGAAATAATATATAAAAAATTAAATAAAGAATATAAATAATACATAAATTTTTGTTGGGAAGTAAAAGTAAAGACATAAATTAAAAGTTGGTAGAAGAAATACATTGAAGAGAAATTAATGGACAAAAAATTATATAGAAAAATAAATTATTTCAGGAACTATTAGAGAAGTTTTATAAATATTGAGGTCAAAATTTAGAAACATACGATTTTTTATGAGTTCCTTTTTTTGTAACACAGTTTTTTTAGGTCTATTTCAAATAATACAAGGGAGCTTGAGTGCATATAGTTCAAAAAAATTGCATGATTTTTCCTTGTTGAGTTAGGATTTTAATGAACTCATAATTGTAATCCTTAATGTCACCCTCGCAATTCTCAGCTCAATTTTATTACCACTGTCCAGTAATTGCATTTACCACTAAATTTCCTGAAAAGTATACGATGAAGTCTCACCATCTAGACAAGACACTTGGCCAACACCAAGAGACAAAGAAAGGGCACGATATGCATGGTAGAAAGATATCAGCGCACACACCGGGGAAGCTCGGGAGTTCGCAAGATGGACAAACTCCAACTGGAAGCCTGGATAAAACATATAAATAGTACTTGCACGAACATAAAAATAAGATAGATATCTCCTAAGGGAGAATTACATACAAATCCCTAAGATTTAGCCTAATTATAAATCGGTTCATACTTTTTTAATTTTACGTAGTAATCCCTAAATTTTAAGGTTTGGTTGGAAGCAACAGGGACTTGTATGTAATTCAGGTCAATTGGACTTCAAAGACACTATTATGTAAAATTCAAAAAAATATAAAGCGGTTTGTAATTAGGCCATACCTTATAGATAAGAAGGTACCTAATTCTCCCTTTCTCCTAATTAACAAATAGATAACATATGTAATTCTCCCTGTCTCCTAATTTACAAATAGATAAGAACATATCTGATACATGATAAACCGATGAGTACCTCTCGTAATTGTATTATTTCTCTCTATTGGGTTGTGTCTTTCATGTTTCCTCGTCTCCTATTTATAAGGATACATCCTGCTTTACCCTTTAGATTTACCCTAGATACGTTCTTATCCCTTCATGCTTCATTACAATATGCTAAATAGGAGTCCAAAAAGTCGATAATAGTTTAATTGGTGTCCCACATATAGTATTTTAACCTAATGTAATTAACATTTGGGAAAATATAATTTTTCGTCCTCTACATATGAGATTTTTCGCTTTTAGTTCTGAACTTTATATTTTTCTCAAAATGCATCATCTATGTTTTCAAAAAATATCACATTTAGTCATTTCGCTAACTTCCATCAATTTTTTAATGGAAAAAAGGCGCGCGTCACTCACACGCCACTCACATTCATTCGCGACGCATGAGTGACACGCACCTTTTTCCGTCCAATAATTAACGGAAGTTAGCGAAATAACTAAGTGAGATTTTTTGAAAACATAGAGGATGCATTTGAGAAAAATGAAAAGTTCAAGATTAAAAGCGAAAAATCTTATACCTAAAGGACGAAAAATTATATTTTCTCTTAACATTTAATGAGAAGTGTATTTCAATTGTTATTTAATTGAGGAAACCCGTCCTTCATTGCATTGATTTGATTGAATAAGATTCAAATTATAGTTACCTTAAATATTTGGGAAAATTACATTCAGGTACCCTGGGGTTTGTCCTAATTACGAATCAGTCCCTCTTCTTTCGATAATTACATATTAATCCCTAAAAAAACTGTTTCAATTACAAATCAGTCCTTCTGTAGGGGTTAAAATGTAATTGAAACAGTGTTTTTTGGGATTACTATGT
>JBBMKE010418369.1:0-11097 GCA_037834125.1 Lippia alba | reverse complement strand
ATTGTTTGGTGAAGGACCAACTCACGCACAAAACTCTCCTCAAGGGAAGGCTTAGGAATGGATTGTACTACCTTACATCATCCTTACCCAAGACCACTTCATCTTCTCCTACACAACCCTCATGTTTCTCAATAAAGTTGTCCGATCATGAAGTGTGGCATTGCCGCCTAGGACATTGTTCGTCAAAAATTAGTAATAAAGTTCTAGCATCATGTAATATTTTACTTCCTGATGATAATAATAATCATAATTTCTGCTCTTTTTGTCAAATGGGTAAAAGTCATAAATTGCCTTTCTCATCATCTACTGCATCATATAATCATCCGCTAGAACTTATTCACACCGACGTATGGGGTCCTTCTCCTATTACTTCTATTGATGGTTTTAGATATTATGTCAATTTTGTTGATGCAGCCACCCGTTATACTTGGTGGTTCCCGATAAAACAAAAGAGCGATGTGCTCGAAACTTTTAAAATGTTCAAAGTCTTTGTGGAAAATCAATTCAACTCAAAAATAAAAGTTTTACAGTCCGATGGTGGTGGAGAATATAAATCTTTGACAAAATTTCTTCAACAAAATGGAATTCTCCATAGGATTTCTTGTCCGTATACACCTGAACAAAATGGTCTAGCTGAGCGAAAACATCGCCACTTGGTTGAAATGGGTCTTACTCTTCTTGCAACAGCATCAATGCCCCTAAACTTTTGGCAATATGCCTTTAGTACCGCAACCTACATAATTAATCGTTTGCCTACTCCATCTCTTGAAATGAAATCACCATTTGAGACCCTTTATGGCAAAACACCAAATTATCATTTCTTTAAAATTTTTGGGTGTGCTTGTTATCCTTGCCTTCGGCCATATAATCAACATAAATTACAATTTCGCTCATTAAAAAGTGTTTTTCTGGGATATAGTTCTCAACATAAAGGTTACATATGTTTACTTCCTTCACGTAGAATTGTGATTTCTCGTCATGTTGTTTTTAATGAATCTGAATTTCCTTTTACTCTAGGATTTGATAAGACAAATGCTATCAAAACTCCTTCTCAACCATCAACCACTCCTTTGGTTGTAATATCTCAACCACCACTTACTTCAACAGAGGTTTCCTCACAAACTAATTTTTCTGAAAATTCTTCACAAAATCACATCTATGAAAATGCTTTGAACTCTTCTCCGACTTCCGCACCTATTTCTTCATCCATACCTTCAAATGATCCTATACCCCCTGTGCAGCCCACCCATCACATGAAAACAAGATCAAAATCTGGAATTTTTAAACCAAAACTTTTCTTATCTACCAAACACCCTCCTACACTCTCTCACATTCCTCTAGAGCCAAAAAATTATACTACTGCTATTAGGGATCCTAAGTGGAAACTAGCAATGGAAGATGAGTATTTAGCTCTTTTGAAGAACAAAACTTGGGAATTAGTTCCTCCCAATCCGGATCACCATGTTGTTGGTTGTAAATGGGTTTTTAAAGTTAAGCAAAACCCGGATGGCTCTATTTCTAGATATAAAGCGAGATTAGTCGCACGAGGTTTTACTCAAAAACCGGGTTTGGATTTTTTTGAGACATTTAGTCCGGTGATCAAGCCTACAACTATTAGGATTATTCTTACTCTTGCTGTTTGTAATAATTGGCCTATTAAACAACTTGATGTGCAAAATGCTTTCTTAAATGGCCACCTTTCCGAAACTGTGTTTATGGCACAACCTCCCGGATTTGAAAATAAAAGATTTCCTCATTATGTTTGCAAACTCAAAAAGGCACTTTACGGGCTTAAGCAAGCTCCAAGAGCTTGGTTTCAACGGTTAAGTCGAGCTCTTCTTGATAAAGGATTCTCAAATTCTCAAGCTGACTCTTCTTTATTCATTCAAAAAATTGGCCGTCATGTCCTTTATGTGCTTGTATATGTTGATGACTTTCTTGTTACAGGTTCCTCTTCTCAAATGCTGGTAAGTCTTGTATCATATTTAAAATCTGTTTTTTCTCTTAAGGATATGGGTAATCTGCACTATTTTTTGGGTATTGAAGTCTACAGGGACAAGTCTGGACTCTACTTAACTCAATCAAAGTATATCCATGATGTCTTGGCTCGCACAAATATGTTAGGTGCTAAACCAGTTTCTACTCCAGCAGTTAAAGGCAATCCCCTGTCAGCGTCTACTGGTGAACCATTTGAAGATGCTTCCTTATATAGAAGTGTGGTTGGAGCTCTACAATACTTGTCTATTTCAAGACCAGAAATTGCCTTTTCAGTTAATAAAGCATGCCAATTCTTGCACAATCCTACAACAGCTCATTGGCAAGCCGTAAAACGCATTCTGCGTTATTTGAAGGGTTCTATTTATGATGGGTTATATATCAAGCCTGATACAGCAAATTCGTTGATTGGTTTCTCGGATGCTGATTGGGCAACAGACGTGGATAATCGTCAATCACAATCTGGTTATTGTGTTTTCTTCAACAATAATTTAATATCTTGGAGCTCCAAAAAGCAAACTGTCGTTTCTCGTTCATCTACAGAATCCGAGTTTCGAGCTTTGGCATCCTTAACAAGTGAATTAATTTGGATCCAACAACTACTTAAAGAGCTTGAAGTTCCTTTATCAACTCCTCCCATTGTTTGGTGTGACAATCAGAGTGCCATACTTCTTGCTGCTAATCCTGTCTTGCATGCCCGTACCAAACATATTGAGATCGACCTTTATTTTGTTCGAGAAAAGATCCTGCGCAATCAACTTGTTGTCCGTTTTGTTCCTTCTCTAGATCAAATTGTTGATTTACTTACAAAAGGATTATCTTCACCTCGCTTTGCTTACTTGATGTCCAAACTCAACGTGAAGACCTCCCCATTTCGTTTGCGGGGCGCTGATAAGGATCAATCTCCAACACTTTCTAAGGATTATATCAAGGAACATATTCTTGATAAGCACTAAGATATCAGGAATCAAGATTTGATTGAGAATCAAAATTCCTGGTTATTCTCTCCCTAATTATTGTTATATTCCATTCTTTTACGTGCGTATTATGTATATATAGTTGTATTCAGACCACACATTTCATTCAGTGAGAAAACCTTCAATAAACAATTCTTCTTCAAATATAATTGTTTCATCGACCTGTAAATAAAATGGGTAATCCATATACATGTCAAAGCTATAGCGAACGAGAGACGGACGTAACCTACTCTGAGCTAGGTGGTTCTAAACCTGTCCCAACAAAATGCAACAAATTTTAGTCAATACACATACATACATAAAATTTTAGCACAATTTTGGAATCAAATTGGAAAGAAAAAAAAAACTGAAAGTTTTACCCTCAATCTGAAGAAAACAAAGCGGTCGAGATTTGGTCGTGCATGCAGTGGTGTTGCGGGAGCTGACGATGGCAGCCAGAGTGACGATAGCAATCAACGTCGAGAGGAGGGCTGGTGGAGTGTGGAGGTGTCTTGTGGACGTGACTGAAATGCGGTAGTAGCTGGAACCTGCTACGTCGCAATGGGCAACGCCGGTAGCTAAGAGAGAAATAGAAAAGGGGTGGCTTGCAAATGGTTGTTAGGAAGTGGTTGGCCAACGCACAGTGGTGTCTGAGGGAGGAGGCTGTGCGGTTATTGGAGGTGATTAAATAATGTTTGGTGTAGCTAGGGGCACAAGGTTGGTGGATGTAGTGTAATAGTGGCTTGAGAAGGCTGAGGCAATGGCGGGGATGGTGTAACGCCCTGCTCATTTGACTGTACAGGTATGACGTCATGAGTGTGCTATTTTCATTTCTAAATAGTTTAGTTATGCAACTATGTGATTATTAAAATGTTATAAGTTAATCTTAAATTAATATGAAATATTTGTTAAGAATATATGTTGGAATTTTGAATGTTTTATGCTAGTATGATTTGGAACTTGTTCCGTTTACGTCTGAATTCAATTCTAATTTTTGTGAAAACTTTCTATGAATAAGATATATGTGTTATGAACTTGTTTATATGCTTGTTGTATGTTTTTGGGTTCGTTTGTTAAGGCTTTTGAACCGTTTTGCTTTAATGGGACTTAAAGGGGCTAAAGGACCATTTAGCGCACCTTAGGTTCAGGGCGGCATAACTTGAGCTCAAGAATTCGAATTCGAATTCCGATACCATCGGTGCACTTTTATCAAAAATATGGATCTAACGAACTATGCCTCATATCTTTCTAAGCCTGTTTGAACATCTAAAACTTCATTGAATTATGACATTTGAACCGTTTGCACTATCCTACCCATTTTAGCATCTTTTGACCTGGTTCTTGAACCCTTTTCTTACTAACTCTTTTCCCTATACCTTTATCACCCTTGTTAGCCAAACCATACAAAGAAAGAAGCGGAAAAGGCAGCAACAAGAGAGGAAAAGAAGCAAACCTACCACTATTCACACCTTAAGGATTTTGAGCTCAAATCTTCATCAAACTCCATCGAATCTTGAAGGTAAGTGTATTTTCATGTTCACATCACTTGGTGGTTCTTTTCATCCATGAATTTCAGATTTTGACCTTCATTTGAGTATGATATGAGTATGAGCATGAATAGTAACGGTTTGAGTTCATAGAATCATAAGTGCATCCTTGTGTTTCCTTTTAAATGGATGCATGATATATGACCCTAAGACCTCCATTAATGTTTCTCTAAACTTGTATTGAGTGGTAGTTGAGGTTTCATAAAGATACCATTAATGCACGTGAAGAACATGTATGAACTTGAACGTGAATTTATCTCCTTCCTTTGCCTTGTGTATGTGCAGTTTTTGTCAATGTTTTATCTAGGAAATGCATGATTTTTACAGCCTCAACTTGCCTTGTTGTGTTTTCTTGATGTTGGTTGCTGTTTGGTTGGAGTTTTCTAGAGTTGTTGCTGCATATTTGTTGTGCAGGGGCGAGACACGGCAGAGTTGGTTTCCTTTGTAAAGGAGACTCGGGCGACTCTCGCATTTGTTGGCTTTGGAGGGACTTGCGCACACGGCCGAGTCTCATCCATGAAGGAATGAAACTTGGCCGAGTCTCAAGCTTTTTCTTTAGCTTTTTGGGGCTGAACTTGTGCACTCGGTCATGTCTCTTTTGTGAATAAAAGAGACTCGGCCTAGTTCTAGGTAATGTATCTGTTTGTGTTTTTTTTGCTTTTTCTTTGTTTCTTGTTGCCTTTTCCCGTCCTATTTATGACTTGTATACATCATTAACTTGTTATATTGTATGTTATATTTCTCGTTATGAACTTATGGTGTGATTTTGATGCTTGTGCGCGAGCTATGTGACAAGGGCAAATCTGATCCGACCACGTGTCACACACGCGGCCCCATATGGAACTGCCACGTGTACCTAAGGTCAGAGCAAACTGGTCAACACTGCCATCCCATACCCAGCAGGTCAAAGGAGCCGACGATCAGAGGCCAGTAGTCGAGCCAGGATCGACTAGTCTACGGTAAGATCGAACTTGTCGAGCAAGGCAAGCCCTACTCGACCTAAGACCGACTATGCACTATGGGGGCTCGAACCTCATTCGATCTCAAGTATAGGGCACTCAAGGCGTGACCAGCATTAAATGCTCCTGACACTCCATACCAAGTTGTTGAGTGGCATTAAATGCACCTGAAACCGGTATAAAGATGCCATTATCATCCTCTCAGGTATAAATACACCCTCATTCATGTCATTTATTATACACATTTACTGCGCTTAAGTCCACTTACTCGACGTACCCTAAACTCGAACACTGACTTCAGCATCGGAGTGCCGACATAGGAAAAAACCACTCATGTCCATGTTCGGCCTTCAGTTCATGTTTGCTTCATTTTCTAGGTCAACCAACGTTCGAGCATTCCAGTAGCACCCCGGAGCGCAAGGTACCATATCCCCCGCACCATAGCTCGACACGTGTAACAAAATAGGGACTCCGCACACGCACCAAGCCACGGCGAACGGCAGACAAACAAAATCTCTCTTAGGCTAGGCGGTCTAGACCCTCATTCAGAGTGCGCAACAAATCAAAATCGAATGCGGAAGCATACAGGATCAACGAATACACATACAATGGCCACGGGCCGACATAATTTAAACACACATTCACATGCGGACTTGGGCGCCACAGACCTCTTTTAAACTCAAATACAAGCCCGGCAAGGGCAAACGTAAATCATACATAAATGCTTATAATACGAATCATAAGTTATACATATTCAGAATTTTAAAATTTAACATAAAATGCAAAATACGACAGACTCAACCTACAGGACTCAAACAACTGGAAAGTAAAACCGCCGCCTAGGCAAAACCAAAGACCTGCATCTGCAAACTCAAAGAACAAAAGGGGAAAAAAACAAACAACGAGGAGGGGTCAGTCCTAAAGACTGGTGAGGGGGCTAACCCACACACACACGTATATATACGTAAGAGCAAAGCATATCAAAAGTAAAAAGATTCATGAACCGGAGCATGGTTTTTGCAATCCAAATATTTTAATTCTTGTGATAATATATAGAAAAGAGCTAGGCCGAAGGCCAAAATCCATCAATTTTAGTAATTAAGAATCCACGCCCATTTCACAAATTATGTACTAACCCACAAACAAACGACTTGGCGAGCACGAGCCTCAAACTCCCATTTCTCCACTTGCAAAGGCACACTAAAACGCACACTAAAACTGAATCACAAAGGCATAACTACCACTTCTCCGTTTGATGGAAAGGTCCGTTGACCATAACCATCCCCACTAATCAATTAGGGTCGTGAGTTTCGCGACACTCACTTCCCAAGGACTCCATCCCCCACTCGCCTCCCGATGGGTTTTGTGTTGATCCTTTCTCTCACGGAGACCGTACTAGGGAATACCCGACGACCCGCTGCCGTCCCGGGTCTCCTTTCGCACCAATCTCCTGGGCCCCACACAAATCACACCAAGCTGAATTTTTACAAAACTCTCGCCATTAACAGAAATCCCACTCACACACTCACACCAACTCTTTTCAAAACAAACAAACGAAAATAGCATAATATATACATAAAAAGGATTTTCAAACATCTCTTGACAAAAGGGCCAAATCCCACAAAAAGCATATCCAACACACATATCTAAATACATATATATAGATAAATCACATGCGGGCTTAAAGCTCAGGTAGGGTTATAGGTTACTTAACTAAAAGAAAGAAAACCTCACCTTGAAGACCAAACCAAACGAATCAAACCGCCTCCTCTACCAACAAACGAACCTAAGAACAAAACAAAAGACAAAGATAAATTTAGACTCAAAATGAACCAATTAAACGCTCGGCATATGCTTATGAATGCAATTGATGCGTAAGAAATGCAATGAAGACGCACTTAGGTCACACGAATCCATCTTAAGTCATATTGAAGCACAAATTACATATTCACGTCAAACAAGTTCACGAATTTCATACAAAGGACATATAGGAGCATATAACACATTTAAAAAGCATACACTTCATACAAGAAGCAAGGAAATATCATTCAAGGCAAACAAATCATGTATGAAATCATTTAAGCGCATATGAGAGCATATAGTGCACATTAGGTAACAAATTGCATATAAGGGCATCGAATTCACACAAGTTCATAACAAAGCACTTAGTACCTATTTCAAGGAGTACACAATACATATATTTCACATAAGAATCAAATAATCATCACACAAGGCACGTAAACAAGGTACAAAGTCATTTGAATACATAAAGAGCACATTTTGCACTTCGTTCATATCTTGCACATTTCATATCCACGAAGGCCACAAATTTAACACAACACTTATAACACACTAATCAAGGAAACACATAATATAACAAGTTATAATCAAGTTAAAGGGTGAAAAGGCACAAGAAAAATGGAAAGAGAACACAAAAAGGGATTCCGAGTGCAAACGGGCAAAAATCGACGAATTATCGAAATGCACAAGCTGTACAAAAACAGGTATATCTTGAGGTTTAGAAATTGGAATTGATTTTTTTGTGGGAGAAGAAACTAGACACATAGATCTTTTCAAGAATATGTGGCACGAATCATGATTCAAAGCGAAGTGAAAATGACGTAGACACGAAGTTGGGTGAGCGCTGATTGGCTACACCAAAACGAATTAGTTTTATCTTACAAACAAGAAATGATATTGAGGTGAAATCAATTTCAGATTAAAGTAGACTTCAAAAGGTTTCTATGGTTAAAATTTCATCTCACTTGGAGTCGGATGAAGGGTCAACGAAGCAAAACGATCTCAAACTGAAAGCAGAGTGAAATCCACGCCCGTGGAATTTGCCCACAAATTTCCACGGCTGTGGGAAAAGGGACAAAATGAGGCAGTAGATTCCTGATGGATCCACGCCTGTGGGAAAAATAAGGGTAAAAATCCACGGCCGTGGATTCCAATCTGGGCCTCAAAACAGCCTAAACAAGGTAAAATCGGCCAAGGCAAGGTTTGGGCAAGCAAAAACACTCCAAATCCAAATCAAACACAATCATAAGCTTATAAACTCATGCATAAACGTTCAAGCTATCAATTAACACCAAAGATTCAAGGTTTCAAGCACAAACTTCCAATAAGGCAAGCACATACGACCATTAGAGCTCAATCAACGTCAATCTCAATCATACAAGTCTAAATCAATCCAAAAACCAATTCCTAAGCACCAAAACACATATATCCAATTCCCAACACATATTAGCACTCATGTATGAAGAAGGGTAAGAAAGGGATGAAGGATCAAGGGGTTTAAGCTAACAAAACTCAACACTCATGCTCCAAAATATCACTTATGCACATATCTCATGCAATTGAAAAGTCAACAAAAACATAGGTTTGGGTCCCACAAGGTTTAGGTGTGTTATTAGGTACGTAGGGCGAAAATTGGGTAATCGGGGGTCGAAATGAAGTCGGAAAATTATGGGGTTAGCCTTATTGAATCCAATTAATCGAATTGAATTCAACGAAGGTGTCGGAACTCGAATTCGAGTTCCCTAGCTCAAGATACGGCCTAAGGACTCAAAAGGTCGTAATCACCGAACGGCCCCAAAACATTAAAAAATGTGCATATTGAGTCCAAACTAATTACGTAAAACCCCAAACATAAATTAAATCATAACAAAAGGTCCAAGAAGCATATATTTCACATTAGGCATGCTCGGGAATTTAAATTCACAAAATAAGTATTACACGATTAATAAATATTCATGTACCACACATGTTCACATTGTTCAAAGAATTCAAATAAGGGAGAATTCAAGAATATAATTCATCAAATAATTAGAAGAATAAATGCAAAATAAATAAATAAACCCACACGTGGTACAAAACTGTATGTACGGAAAGTCAGGACGTTACACACTTAGTGTAAGTGCAAGAAACAATTATCAGAATTTCATAACCTTTATAGACGACTTTAGTCATTTTGGTTATGAGTACTTAATGAAGTATAAGTCTGAAGCTTTTGAGAAATTCCTGGAATTCCAGAATGAGATTGAGAACTAAACTGGTCACAAGATTAAGACACTTTGTTCTGACCGAGATGGAGAATATCTAAGTGATGAATTCCCAGGTCATTTAAGCGATAATGGAATTGTCTCACAGTGGACTCCTCCGGGAACTCCTCAACTTAATGGACTTTCTGTGAAAATGAACAGAACCTTACTTGATATGGTTCGTTCCATGATGAGTTTTACTAATTTACCACCTTCATTCTGGATCTTGTTCCCTCCAAATCTGTACCTAAAACCCCATTTGAAATGTGGTTTGGCAAAATCCCTAACTATTCTTACTTAAGAATTTGGGGATGTCCTGCTTATGTGAAGAGGACAGTGGGTGATAAACTTGAAGCTAGATGAAGCTTATGTAACTTCGTAGGATATCCTAAAGAGTCAATAGGATATTATTTCTACCAATCCTCTTGAACAAAAGGTCTTTGTGTCAAGAAACGCCACTTTTCTTGAGGATTCGATCCTTAGAGAAAAGAAAGGCAGGATCACAGAACTTGAAACAGTTCGAGACCAAGGTCCCATGCCTATCTTGGATAACAACGTCCCTGTCCCTAACCGAGAGAGTGATACACGCATAAACCCTCCTCAATTAAGGCATTCTGAATGCGTTCCTAGACAATCTGAGAGATGGTATGGTTTTCTCCACCAAATATCTTAAACGGATAATGATCCGTTAACCTATGAGGAGGCACTGTTAGATTCGGACTCTGAATAGTGGAATGAAGCAATGAATTCCGAAATGGATTCCATATACACAAACTAAGTTTGGACCTTGGTTGATCCACCTGATGGGATCAGGCTTATAGGGTGCAAATGGATCTACTAGTAAAAGCTTGGAGTAGATGGAAACGTTGCAACCTTTAAAGCAAGATTAGTTGCTAAAGGTTTCACTCAAAGACCAGGTGTAGACTTTGATGAAACCTGACCAGGTGTAGACTTTGATGAAACCTTCTCCCCGGTTGCAATGCAGAAATCCATTAGGATTTTGCTTGTCATTGCTGCATATTATGACTATGAAATATGGAAAATGGATATGAAAATTGCCTTTCTCAATGGAGACATTGACAAAGACATTTACATGGAAGAGCCCATGGGTTTCATATTCAGTGGGAGCAACCAAAAGGTTTGCGAGCTTCAGCGTTCAATCTATGGATTGAAACAGACTTCTAGGTATTGGAACATTCAATTTGATGAAGCAGTCAAATCGTTTGGCTTTATTCAAAACTCGAATGAGTCCTGTGTGTATAAGAAAGCATTGGAAATCTCGATTCAATTTATGATACTTTATGTCGATGATATCCTTCTGATTGAGAATTCGAAGGATGACATGAAAATAATAAAATCTTGGTTATCGAACCAATTTGAGATGAAGGATCTTGGTGATGCATCCTACATTGTAGGCATAAAGATCTATCGGGATAGATCTAGGAGATTGTTAGGATTATCACAGTCGGTTTACATAGACATAGAACTAAAGAAGTTTAGTATGGAAGATTCCAAACGTAGGAAACTTCCAATGGGCTCAGGAACAATTCTTTCGAAGAAAATGTGTCCTAAAACTGAACTTGAAAAGTCCAGAATG
>JBBMKE010418358.1:0-11097 GCA_037834125.1 Lippia alba | reverse complement strand
AATAATTTAATATATTTTTATATATAATAATATATATTTATTGAATATATATAATAAATATTATACTTTTTTATTAAGTTTGTATAAAAATTAATAAATATGTGTAATATTACATAATAATAAAGTATTTATATATATAAAAAATAAAAAATATTTTTTTAATTAAATATATTAGCTCACAAGCCGGCTCGCGAGCTATGAGCCAAACTCAAGGAGGTTTGAGTTCGGGCTTGGCTCGAGCTTGCTCGCTTGGCTCGCGAGCCAGCTCGTGTGCATCCACTATAAACTGCACAAGCACGCACGCACACACACATATAAAATTACACACATAATAGATAAGTATATCAAATAAATATATAACTGAAAAACTTTAAAAATTTGTAATTTTCTCTTCTCACTCTCAACTAACCCCAGCCCTATCGTCGCATGTTGTTGGTCAGTTGCTGCATTAACCCCTGTGCCGCCCAAGGCAGCAATCACAACGTTTTTTTTTTCCTCCTTTTTTTGGGTAAAGATTTGCAAAATACAAATTTATTTGGTGGGTCTTTTATTAAAGAAAGAAGAATTAGAATTGAAATGATATATAGTATAATATATAGTGTATAGACACGTACACTAACACAACGACATAAACATGACATAATGCAAATACGATGGTAAACCTATTTTTAAACGTTTAGGATGTTGCATACCTTATTATATGTAAATAAATAAATTTTATGTTTATTAATTAAGTAATTTATATATTCATAAAAATATGATATTATAAATTTAAATAAAATTTATCATATGGAATGGAATATTTAAAATCATTACAAGTAACAATAATACATTTTGTATATTATAATATTAGAAACAAATTCAAAATAAAAATAAATTTAAATTAATATAATATAATATATTTTTTAATAAATTTGTACATTTTTTTCCCACAAGAAATTATAATGCTCTACTAATCCTCAATTTCAGAAATGATATAAAAGAATATTTTTTTCTAAATTTTCCATGCCTCCCCCATGATACATGTTGGTGCCGTGTGGACCATGTCCCCTAAGGGGTAAGATTTTTATTTTTACTTTTTAATTGTAGAACATTTTTTTGTTGTGTTGATGTAGTGTCCGACATTTGTTTGACATTAAACGGGAATGCATTATAGGGTACAACTAAAAGTCTAAACAAACGCAGGAGAAATTGAGCTAGTTGGTTTTTGATTAAAGAAAAAGAAATTAAAACTGAAGTTGATGTATGGTACAACATAAAGCAGGAGAAGTTGAGCAAACTAGCTCGAGCCGAGACAAGCCCAAGCCGTGGTTTGCGCCGAGCCCCGAGCCTTGGTTTGAATCAAACCAAAACAATTTGTCCTGGGCTCACCAAACTCAAGGATCCGATCCTTATTGTCCCGGTTGAGGCTCAGGCTCGAGACAGAAATATGCTTAAGATTCAGCTAGGCTCGCTCATGCCTACTAGTTCCATTAATCTCTAACCTTTAAGCTTACCTCCACCAAATGCTTTGGGTCATTACAGCTTGACATCCAACTGCCACATAAAGTTCAGACAACTGGTTAAAACATAAGACACCTTAGCCAACTTTAGTCCCTGACCAAAAAAGAAATTCAGAAGAATATCGAGAAAACAAACACATAAACGCAGTTTTAACACTAAAATGGAAAATTGTCCGAGGATAAGTAAAAGTTTGTTCCAATGGATAAAATAATAAACATTTTCTTATAGATACGCAAAGACCTAAAACCTGTGAACTAACATAATCCGTAGGCCTTCAGTTTCTAACAATTGTTGCACTTCCGAGCCCTTCTCCAAAGCCCCATGTCATGGAATTATCAACTCTTCAGCTTGGCAAGCATGCTACATGCAGATAAGCTCAATGTTTTCCAGACAAACCTCCAAAATTATCATTGGTGGGGCTGGGGAATTGCTGAATCCCGTTTGACAGCTTCGCTTGTCCACAGAAAATATGCTTTACAGTTATAGCCAGTATGATACAAAGAATAGACTAGACACCTGAATAAAGAAGAATCTCTACAATTTCAGAGACAAGGTAGAGACTATGAATAACAATATGAAATATTTTTGGTAATTATGAATAACCATATTAATTCAAACAACCATTGGTGTACTTAATTTAATCTAATCATGGTATTACAACCAAAGCTTATATCGCATCTATGTAATTATCCAAGTAAAGTTGATATTTATTTCCTAAACAAATTTCCAAGCTGTAGCAAGGATGTGTTCAATAACTTGTCATGAATCACACCCTAACAAGTCAACATCAAAACATCAATAATCTTGTGATATTCTCAGTATACCATAGGAAAGGTGATGTAGACCAATCCATACAGTTCGAGTGCTACTTCCTCAAGGTAAGATACTTGGTGGCTATGAAAATACAGGTGCAAGGATTTTGCAAACAATTCAAAAAATAATTTAAGACGGAACTTAAATAGACTCAGAAAAACTCCCATCTTTTCTAACGTTAAAAAGCGATCTCACCAAACAGAAATCAGAAAGGAGCCTCAAGTGATTCATCCCAAACATCAGCACTTCCATTAGAGGCATCTTCCCCGTCTTCCTCCATTGAGAGCTTAATGTATTCTCTGTGTGCAAATCGGTCCCACTCTGTCAAATTTGGGTTCTCACACTCCTGTTGAGGAACTAAATGGTGAAAAGAGTGCTAAAAGTTGAAACTCACAAAAGTGACAAGCTTCTATCAGGAATAAAAAGTGGCAGCAGTAATACCTGGCGAATTAGAAAAGGATCGCGACTCTCAAAAGCAAAGAACTTGTTAAGGTTGAAAAGGATGTTAAAAACACTGGCAGAGAGCTTGCTTCCTTTTAAATCATGTAATGTAAAATAGCTGTCATCCTGCATTTGGAATAAGTTTAAATGTCGTGAGTTGTTATGGTAGGTGAACACTGATTCCAAAGATAGATAATCGGTTTAAACCTGAGCAGTAGACAAATAACCCACACAACTTGTGAGACGGCCATAAGAATTATAAGATATTGCATGGTTCAGTCATTGAACAAACACCTTTAATTGTTTAGAATCAATGTTTTCCAATTTCAAAGTGTCAACAACGTATAAGCTCACATTTTAACCCTTTAACAGCCAAAACTAAATGCTAGCCTTTTTCCCGACCAAGACCTCCATCTCGCAAAAATCAAATTGGAAATAAAGATGTCGAAACAAGTACTGGTTACAATCTGCATTCCTCCCATGGAAGAATAACCATGGCATGCGGAGGACCAAAAGCACTAAAAGGAATTGGACTGACAAATTTATTTTCTCAAAATGATAAAATCTAGGGCTGAGTGCCCCCAAATCTTTGGGAGCTTTTGCACCTTCAACCCCAACCTTTAAAATGTGTGATCTTCCCCAGTAACTTCTCAATATGTGTGTCTGCAGCCCCTTTAAATAGTTTCACAGTATCCTAACTCCTAAACTATTCCCCTGACCATTTCTAATTCCTTATAACCACAGCTTACCAACCTCATACTCTACAAAATCTCTTAACTTATTTCTAGTGATTTAAAACTTTGTGCAAAACCTATAACTTTTTCTCTGGGAGCTTGCTGTTCCCGAAACAAGTTCAAAAATCAAAAGAAATAAATTGGGAAACATGATGAGTATGATGTGGGTAATCTATGACAGCAGGGAATTTGAAAACGGATGTGAATCATCGGGAATGGAAAAAAAATTTGATGTGAAGTCTTATGGATTAGATATTCCATTTATTCAGCCAAAAAATAGTTCTAGGCTTCTTGGTCTGCAGACACAAATTGAGAAGTTTAGGGACGGAATTGTAGATTTTCAAAGGTTAGGAGGCAATATGATGAACCCCCAAAAGTTGGGGCTATCCACAATTAACCCTAAAATCTATATAAGATAAGAAACAGAAAAACGGAAATCCAATTAATACAATTCTTGTGGAAATTCACCTCTGGATGAACCATGTCAACAACCTGACACAAAATATCCTCAAAAAGCACAGGCTCTTGTGCTATGCACTCCATTCTGTGCAACTGCTCCTCATAAAAGAATTGCATCTCATTCCTCGTAATAATTCCATTTCCATCTAAATCTATGCATTTGAACCTAAGTCAAGTAAAAGTGTAAGATATAGTTGCAAAATCCGAACTATATCCAACAGATAAAATAATAATCCAGATTATTCCATTTTTGCTCAAGCTGAAAATTAAACCCCCTATCAAGACAAACAAATAAATAATAGTTCCACGAAACGCATGCCAAATCATCTTTCGATCACAAGACTATCTAATCAAAATTTTATTAGAACCATATGAAACTTAAATTTTTAGACTCCCATGAGAAACAGGACTCAGTGGCGTGCTGTGAAGGATATACATGTTGATCCCCTAAAAAGGGACTCAAAGACAGGATTATGCTCTGGTGCTCCCAGCCCAGCGCCCATATAGCTCTTCCTCGGGTTCTCTCTCCCAGTAGAAGGTATGGGGAAAAAACCATGACTTTTTCCTAAGTCACTTGGGTTATACTGTTAGCCAAACCCTGCATGCTGCCAACAAAGTAAACTGCTTTGCAGAAAAACATTCCAAAAGGAATCAGGCCCTGACAGGCCACATCCATCAGCAATCGATAATGATAAAATCTCAGGTATGACTCTTCCAACACTAAGCATTTCAAAAAACTTAGATCTTCTATTAAACGGAAACATTTAAATAACTCAGCGTGAGAGTGGGGGTGGCGGGACAGACTCCAGCATGCAAGGTCAAATTTGTGGAAATACTGAACTTTTGCTAATTGAAAAGAACACAAACCAATACTCAAGACTAGGCTCCGATGATTTATCCTCTTCAGATAATATGAAGTATGCAAAATCTTCATATCCCATCTTTCCTTCAACCTTGTGAACTTTCGTGCAACCTTTAGCCAAATTCCAAACAAGGATATTTAGAAAGATGAGTAACACATCCCAAAAAATAGAAAAGAATAACAGAACAGGAAATATGGACTGCACAAGTACACAGAACAAACAAACCTGAGCAAAAATTCTATCAACAATTCTGTACGTAAGTGCATGGTTACCATATCTGATAAGGTTCTCTTTATCGATCAAAAAGTCATGATCTGTATCCAGTTCCCAGAACTTGCAATATATTACATAAAAATGTTCATACGAGAATTGCCTGCATAAGAAGGACATAGACAAACAAAATAAAGAGGATTAGATGTAAAGACGCAAGAAAGGGTGTTTGTAAGGCATTATAAACGCTCCTAAAAAACATTTAAACTTACAAGGCAAGAAAGTTACTTCACATATCTAATCTCAACTAAGCTAAGAATACATGAATGTATCTTTTTCTCTGTAATCCGAGAAAGGACCAGGTTGATTATTTGTTGGATTCAGAAGCTAGTGTAATTGCCTCAAAACTTTATTAATCTCCTCTTCTTCATCTGCATGTTGCATTGCAGATATCAGGTTTGAACGTTTCAGCTCCCTGAGGGTAAGACGACCATTACCTGATCCATTCACGTAGAAAAATATTCTGTATATTACAGTTTGAGCTGAAGAGAGGAAAATTTTGACAAGTTAGTTCATTCAGGAAGTATGGTCCATTTAACAAATAAACGGGGTAAAACAAGTTTTAACTTCAACAAGTAGACCACAGAATGTCAGGGCCAGACCCACCAAATTGAGTAAGAACAAACTACGCAATATCAAGAAAAAAAATGGCATGGCATGGCATGCATAATCTAACAAAAAGGTTTCTGTCTCAGTAATGCGCAAACAGAGTCAGAAAAACAAAGAAAGTCAACAGCATAAAAACAACTATATATGCGCAATAATATCTTTCTCCGAATAACTATAAAATGGTAAAGGAGCTTATAAGAACAGAACAAGATGTGCTAAAAGTTGAGTATCTCAAGACCAATATATGCAAGTGAGAGAATAATCTAGGTTGAAACTGAGTCTATAGCCAGTGATAAGCAGGTAATTTTTAAACTATTGTTTACTTGGACAATTTCAGATACGCACAACCAAGAAAATGGAGTAGGCTCACTAGCCTGGATGCTGAAAAAGATGGGGCTATAACTTAATGTACACAGTATTTGGGCGACACTTTAAGTTAGAAAACTTAATGTGGATCCACAATCTTATTTATTATCAGCTATAACTCCATTACTCAAAAATAGCAGTGTATTGCTTCTTTTGTAATATTGGAACTTCCTAACTGCCTATACTATATCTTACAAAATTATATCCAGAATTTAACAGAGAAAACAAAGACAAAAACCAATTAGAATCCATTAAACAGAGGGAAATGAAATGCAAGTTCATGCCATACCATATCTTTCTTGAAATTCAGGTGTGCTCTGTAAGAACTCCAACCCTGGATGAGTTGCCACAAGTTCTCTAAGCACTGGCTTTAACTCATCCTAAGTCAAGCAGACAATGTCACCAACATATGGGGCAAGAACAACAATGAGTAATCTGAGCTTTCCTCCATTTATCAACAAAACAAGAGCAAAGTTGGTGCTTTTGTAACCTGAACCAAGTATTTGACGTCTGTCTGTTTCAATATTGTATACACTTGTCTAGCTATATCTTTTGTCAACATGTTTCCATTGATCCAATAATCAGCGAATGCATCCCTATTGGCATCTCGTAAAATGAAGCAAGACTATATTCAATTACAAAAAGAACACATCAACAATATGAATCAGCTACAATTGTACAGGTCACAACTAACTGTATATAATGCATGCTGCAGTTATGGACTTCGCAATGAGAATGTGACATGTCCATAAAGAATTATCAATCACCTACACAAGCTCCATTATTAAAGTAATCGTTGTTACCCTTATTTACAATGCTCTAGGTGCCATGTCATCATATTCCCGATCCAGATTAAGAAAAAGGCCAAGTTCAACCCACAGTTAACTGTTTGCATTGATTCCCGTAAGTTGTAAGACGATCCTTGGGCTTCATTTCAATGTGGAGCTTGACATTCAGCCCCCAACGCATATAGTGTGAGCCAATAAGCAGAAACTTTCATATTGCTACTCTTTTTTGCCAGAACATATTGCCAAAATCTGCATACCAATGAAATTGGTTCCAGATCTTTCTGATCAATGCTACTTGGTTAAATGCACTTATTTGTGCCAAGTACGCAAAGCAGATACTGCAGCAGTTAAGAAAGTCTCAAGCCCATACAAAAGGTCTCAACATTCTTCCATAAAATGACTGAACATAAGTATCTGTACAGATGTAAGAGTACATAGAATTTCAACATATTTTTTGATTAATTTCTTTTGTTATGTTGATTTCCATCATTTTGATTCAGTCTTGTGTTTATTTAATTTTTGTGTTTTGTCAAAGTTACTAGGGATGTTCACTTTCTCATTATTTTCTTTTTCCTTTCCTCCAGATTCCAGAGCTGTGTTCAATTATTTTAGTTCATCTTGCTCAAACTTACTTGGGATATGAAACGGAAAAAATCTTCGAAGAGACTCTTCCATAAGTATCTTATTCAATAATCTGCTGAAATTTTCAGTTGACTTAAGAGTTCGATAACTACAAAACTTTAGCAGATTTCCTCCAACAAGTCTGGTAACAGAGCAGGTTTGATCCTTGCGGACTGGCAGCTAACAATCGACATTGAAGTGGAAACTGAGGGCAGCAGCCAGCAAGCACAACCTGGCTGATGTGAGCCATATGATTAAAGAGATCTTCGGGTATATGAACAACTGCCTGCTTGGGTGGGAGAAGCTAAGACTATTACAGGCGCTCCCACAAACGAAGCTGGTGTTTTAGGAGAAATATGTGCTTTAGAAAGAAGTTCAATCTTTCCAAATGCAAGCCCATCAAATTAAACCTAACATGGTAATGCAAAATTGTTCTAGCCTACAGGTAGGAAGTTTGGGAAGTTAATCTGAACAGAGAGGGGGAAGGATCAGCTCCCCCCGATGGAATCTCACTGATTTAGGGATAATATGGCAGCTAAGTCACAATGTTATACTTGAGAGGAATCAAATAATTATTCTTTTTGCAGGACATGAATGAACCACAAGGATAATTTATTGATCGTTATTGTTAGAATTGTGGCTTAAATTAGTGTTTACTAATGTTCAAGAAAGTTCAATATTGACCGCCTAGTTGGAGATGAGATGGCACTGAGTGGCATTGAATTGGCGCTGAGTTGGCACTGAGGTGGACTCGAGTTGGTGCCAAGGTGGCGCTAAGTTGTCGACGAGCTAGCACTAAGTTGGCATACAAGTTGTAGTCAAGTTGCCAACGAGTTAGCACTGAGCTAGCGTCGAGTTGTCGACAAGTTGACAATGAGTTGTCAACGAGTTGTCGCTGAGTTGTCATTACTATTCATATGACGGCTAGAACTCTTCTATAAATAGAGGTTTCATTGTTCAGTTAAGAAAGTGCCTTGGGTGAGAGAGAGTGCTCTGAAGCTAAGAGCCTAGGGCTCTGAGGACGAGAGCCTAGAGTCGTTAGGCCTAGAGCCCAGGGCCGTGCGGTGAGTGCCTAGAAGGCCGAGAGCGCCCGAAGAAAGGGCCCTCGGGTGAGAGCCTAGAAGACCAAGAGTGCCCGGAGAAAAGGCGGAGGCCTAGGTGTGCCTGGAAAGAGGGCACGGGGCCAAGAGGCCTAGAGCCTAGAGCCTAGAGAACCTTGAAAGACAGAGCCGTGAGGTCGAGGGCCTTGAGCCGCGAGCCGAGAGCCGAGAGCCGAGAGCCAAGAGCCAAGAGATAGAGCCTATTGAGTGCTTATAAGGCTACGAGCACCCAGAGAAAAGGCTGAGGCCTAGGTATGTCTGGAGAGAAGGCACGGGGCCAGGAGGTCTAGAGCTTAGAGCCTAGAGAGCCTTGAAAGACAGAGCCGTGAGGTCACGTGACATTGGGTCAGAGAGCCCTGGGGTCGAGAGCCTAGAAGGCCGTAAGGTCGGGAGCCTTGAGAAGGCCATAAGGTCGGGAGCCTTGAGAGGGCCGAAAGGTCGGGAGACTTGAGAGAACCTAAGGGTCGGAGCAAAGCCTAAGCTTCGTGAAAGCTTGTTATGAGACTTGTAAATTAGAGAGTTGGGAAACACTTGAGAGCTAATTCTTGTGATAGAATTGTGAGGTTCTCGGTGGGTGTTAGGTTAATTAGAGGATAGGTTTTTTCTCTAATTGTTGTAAACTCTCTGTTATAGTGGAATCGCTCCCCTTGTTCGTGGACGTAGGCAAATTTAGCCGAACCACGTAAATTCTCGTGTCTTACCTATACGTTCTCTATTCTATATCACTTATTGTGGTCAACTAAAGAAACGATACACTATCAGATCCTGGGTGTTATCCTAACAAACTGGTATCGGAGCCTGAAGCCAAGAATAGGGCCTTGTGTCGAAAGTCTTCCTGACAAGTGGTGGTCAGGCGGCTTGTCCCGTTGGGCGATAACGGCGGTACAAGATGTTTGGTGGATCAGGTGAAGTAAGGATGTGTGCAATCCTTGTACAGAATAGAGTCGAAAAGGCTTTAGGTGTAAAGCTAGAGGGTATGATAGACACTAGATTGGTGGAGATGGACGAGAAAACTCGCTCGACAATTCAATTGTTCTTGGCAAACGAAGTTTTGCGGGAGGTGATCTTCGAAAGGACGGCAAAGACACTATGGGAGAAATTGGAGTCTCTATATCTGAAAAAGACTCTGATGAACAAGCTTTACTAGAGATAATGCTTGTATCCACTCCGAATGTGTGAAGCTGATGGTGGAGCATTGAAAGTTAGCATACGTGCACTGGTGGTGATGAAGGCTAGAAAAGCAGCATGCCTGTACGTGTTACAAGGCTCGATAGCGACGGGCTCTGCAGCAGTTCTTCATCATTTAGGCTAGACTCTGATGTTACAAAGCTATGGATATAAGGCTCGGGCGTATGACTGAGAAGGTTTAACCTTGTTAAACAAACTGACGCTTGAGAATCTTGAAGATGAGTTAATAAACGTCTTCCAAAGGTCAAGTTCTAGCAATACTTGGACTTGATTGATGTGGCTGAAAATTGAGTCTTATTTTCGAAGGTCGAGCGAACATACTACGGAATTTAAGCCAAGGTGGAGATTTGTTAAAATTGTGGCTTAAATTAGTATTGACTATTGAGAAATGAAGAAAGTTCCAAGTTGGCACTGAGTTGGTGCTAAGGCAACGCTGAGTTAGTGTTGATGTGGCTTCGAGTTGTCGCTGAGGTGGCGCTGAGTTAGCGCTGAAGTGGCATCGAGTTGGCGCTGAGGTGCTGCTGAGATGGCGCTGAGTTGTCGCCAAGGTGGCGCTGAGTTGTCGACAAGTTGTGGCGGAGTTGTCATTAAGTTGTCGACGAGCTAGCACTAAGTTGGCATGCAAGTTGTAGTCAAGTTGCCAACGAGTTAGCATTAAGCTAGCATCGAGTTGCCGACAAGTTGACAATGAGTTGTCAACGAGTTGTCGCTGAGTTGTCGTTACTATTCATATGACAGCTGGAGCTCTTCTATAAATAGAGGCTTCATTGTTCAGTTACAAAGTGCTTTGAAGCCAAGAGCCTAAGGCTCTGAGGCCGAGAGCCTAAGGCCGTGCGGTGAGTGCCTAGAAGATTGAGAGCACCCGGAAAGGGCCTCGGGTTGAGAGCCTAGAAGGCCAAAAGTGCCCGGAGAAAAGGCGGAGGCCTAGGTGTGCCTGGAAAGAGGGCACGGGACCAAGAGGCCTAAAACCTAGAGAACCTTGAAAGATAGAGCCGTGAGGTCGAGGGCCTTGTGCCGCAAGCCGAGAGATAGAGCCTAGTGAGTGCTTATAAGGCTAAGAGCACCCAACGAAAAGGCAGAGGCCTAGGTGTGTCTGGAGAGAAGGCACGGGGCCAGAAGGCCTAGAGCCTAGAGAACCTTGAAAGACAGAGCCGTGAGGTCACGTGCCGTTGGGTCAGAGAGCTCTGGGTCGAGAGCCTAGAAGGCCGTAAGGTCGGGAGCCTTGAGAAGGCCATAAGGCCGTGAGCCTTGAGAGGGCCAAAAGTTCGGGAGACTTGAGAGAGCCTAAGGGTCGGAGCAAAGCCTAAGCTTCGTGAAAGCTTGTTGTGAGGCTTGTAAATTA
>JBBMKE010418350.1:0-11098 GCA_037834125.1 Lippia alba | reverse complement strand
CTTGGAGCTTCATTTCTTCTTTCCCTTTTCCTTTGCTGCATGTGAAGGCTGAAAATGAGAGGGAGAGGCTGCAAATTATGTAATAAAAGGGAAGACAAATATCTTAAGTTATGGCCAAGGGTCCCGCTTAGGTAATAGGTGCGTATTGTGTATGCGGGTCAATTTTTAAGTCGAAATGAGGTCAGAAAATTATGGGGTTAGGCTAATTGAATCCAATTCATCGAATCAAACTCAACGAAGGTGTCAGAACTTGATTCCGAGTTCCCTAGCTCAAGATACGGCCTAGGGACTCAAAGGGCCATAATTACCGAATGGCCCCAAAACATACAAAAACTGATCATTTGAGTCCAAACTAATTATGAAAGGTCCCAAAACAAAATTAAAACATTAAAACAAGTCCAAGAATCACATAAGTCACGTATAGCATGCTCGGGAAATCAAATTCACAAAATATATATTACACGATTAATCACATAATTCATATACCACATAAGTTCAAGTTGATCAAAATAGAAAGGAATAAGAAATATAAATCACGTAAGGGGATCAAGTAATACAAGAAATCAAGAAGATTACAGAATTAAACTGTCACATGTCGCTTACCACATTTGAATTAACGGGGTGTCACAATCTCCCCCTTAAGAGAACCTGGTCCCCAGGTTCTACTGCTCGAGTTTCAAGCTCGAACAACTTGCCGTATTCACCCAAGTTTGAGGTTCATGACGTCCCGACGGGGGTTAGCCCGGTAAGGTCTTCAAGCACAAGGGCTTTGAATCTTCGAATCAATCCAGTCGTAGGAATTGCTCGGTCGACTCACACGATAAAGAGGGTCTAAATAGATTCAACTCTCATCTCTTGAGTGCAATTAAGTCAACTCCTAAGTTCGATATCCCAGATTGGCGTAGTTAATGAAGTCACGTTGCTCTATCACCAAACCCTAACTGAATCTCTCTTCCACGAACTGAAGTCCGGAGTGTCAAACTCCAGACCCTCTTCACATCACCAAACCCTTCAAAAGCGATCATCGAATTCGTTGCAAAGCTCGACCCTGAACTTACCAAGAGTATCCCGACCTCACAAAGCCACTCACAAGGGAAGAAGAAAGCAACAGAACAAGTATAAATAATACTCAAAGATGGATGATGCACGTGATATGCATGTTTAAGTGTACCGTTCACCGAGGTATTGAAATCTTATACTTGAGAAAGTCTGATTGTTGCCGGAGTTTCTTGGCCTTCATTTATGTTTTGGGATTGATATTAAGTTGGAAATCCTGTTGTGCTCCTTTTCTCAATTAATTTCCGAACTTCAGTCCTTGGAAAGGCAAACCTTTAAAACTCCCGAACTCCATTCTCTATTCTTAAGTGTTCTCTTGATCTTATTCTTGCTTTTCTCTAGATGAACGTGTTCGGGTTTTATTCCTTGAGTTAACTCCTATACACAACTTCCACGTCCGGTGAATTGCCATCATTCTCTATACCCAAATGCATTGACCTTGTTCTTGTCTTCCCAAGATTAAGCTTCCATATTTCGGTTGCTTGCTAAGGCCCCAAACTCCAATCTCAAACCGACAAGGTATCAACGCCCTTTTTGACTCAATTCCCTTGCTCTTATGCATCTTGCAAAATACTTGGTTTCATTTTCTTGTGAAAATCCTTCTTTCTTGATATTCCCTTGAAGTAAGGGAATTATTCTCCCTAAGGTTGAGTTTCTTCTATTACATTTCTTGGGGTCGTATAATCCCAAATGGAACTTCCAATTTTTTTTCTTCCAAATTCTCATTTTTCCCAAGCCACGGTCACATGAGAGTTACTCTTGTGCTCCAAACTCTAGGTCGATGTTCATTGTCTCCATTTCAAGTCGGACTTGCATTTGGTTCGAGTTAAGTTTGATAGAGTTAAACCATCTGAGAAGTTTCCCATATTTTGTTTCCAATAAGGTAGCTCCTTGCATAATCAATGGCTTCCTCGTAAACCTTTTCAACTTCTTTGCACTTTCTTCCATCTCGGTAGTATCCGACATTCCCTCCTTATATATTCTTAATAACCCCAAAGGCGATGTAGTTTCTTGATTCCTCACCAAAATCCCAAGTTAAGCTTTCTATTCTGATCCTTGAACTTCCTCCCACAGATACTATATTCCTAGTCACCCCATTGCCCGATATCCAGTTTGGTTCCCTAATCTTCACTCTCACATGAAGATTTCTTCTCCTCACCCTTAACCAAGACCTTCCAAACCATCTTTCTCCATTCCAACCCAATCTTCATAATCTATCATTGAATCATACTTCGTGTCACGAGGGAAGTATCTAACTAAAATGAAACACCGAATATGCATGCAAGATTAAGATGCAAATGGGATGCACGCATGTTCATCACATAGACACGTATGACGCTCCAACTAGTACGAATAACCAAAAAAAGTAACAAAGCAATAATTAAATATGTCATGGATGCACGTGCCATGAATGCAAATACCTCACTCCCCTAATTCTTGTTGGTGCTCAATTTGAAGCATTTGACTTTGTTCACATTGCTTGTTAGCCTTGGTTCGATCACTTTCTGAGACCTTGCGATTCTTTGACCCACAAACGTGGCACCTTCTTAATCGATCCCAACATATGTTGTAGGTGTGGTTATTTCCTCCACAACATGCGTACGGTTGAGGCTCTTCCTTATTCTTGGAAAATCCACGACCTTTCTTTCCCAGATTTTCTTTTTAGCTTGGATAACCCGGATGTTGAAAAAAAAATTTCTTCAATTGTAGGTTGAGGCAAAAGTCCAAGTCTTCTTTTGATCCCAAATCCTCTTTACCTCTCGTTATCTTCCGGTTCTCAAACCATAAAGCTTTGGTTGTGGCTTTGTTCCAAGTGCTGGTATTCTCGGTGATCAAGACATTCTTTAAATTTCCCCCGAAGACCTTCCATGAGATATTTTGCCTTCATCTCTTTGTTGTTCATAATGTGAGAGACTCATGAGCCCAATCTCTCGAACTCATTGATATACCCTATTACCGTTTTGTCTCCTTGCTTGAATAATTCTTCAAATTTTTGATTGGATAGAACGGTCCGGGTATATCTCTTCCTAAACTCAAGAATGAAGGCCTCCCAAGTCCATCCTTCGTCCGTTGCTTCAATTCGTGGACCAACCCCTTTTTCCACCATTGCCTCGCTTGCACTTGAAGTAACAACATAACAAGTCGAGCTTTATCTTGAGAGTTGCACGACCATACTTCAAAAATTCTCTCAATCTCGGACATCCATTCTTTGGCTTGAATATCATCACCTTCACAAAAATTGGGGGAGGATTAAATGTTCCAAAGTCCTGATATTAGGTTGCCATCAGAGTCATTTATTGTACTTCGGCATGTGATGTTTCTTGATTATGGTTATACGAAGGTGCCGGTCGATTGTAGCTTTGTTGATGTGGTGGCATCCTGAAAATATCACAACTAAAATAGAGATATATGCATGCCGGTTAGTGTATGAATATGACACATTAGCATGTTAAGAAATTAAAATCAAGAAATACAATGCATTGCACGTTGTAAAAGCAACAAAGAGATAAGAAATTCAAGTGCATATCTCTAGAAATTAGATGCAAATGCACACACATGATCACATTGTCCTATGCCGTACGACCTAAACGGACACAAAACGACACTTAACCCCGATTTTGCAACTTGGGGCTCTGATACCACTTTAAGATGTAGCACCCCGCACGTAAGACACCACATCCCCCGCACAACGGCTCGGCACGGGTGACGAAATAGAGAATCCGCACCCGCACCAAACCATAGAGAACGGGTAACAAACAAAAACTTCCTAAGCTAGGCGGAACTTAGACCTTATCAAATTAAACCAAGTACGATGAGTGCAAAAGCAGAAGCTAAATTCAAACGCATGCAATGGCCACGGGCCCACTAGAAATTAAACATACAAACATAAACGAATTTGGGCTCCTCAGGCCTCTTTTGATTCACAAGTAAGGCCCGACAAGGGTAAATAAAATAACAAAACATAAACGTATGAATAAAATCTTACATAATTAATCAAATTCATTCTTATACAAATGCATATGCAAACTCCTAGTACCGACACGAACTGACTGACATAGAAGACTCGACTCCGCCTAGCTCCAACTCCGAACTAAACTGCAAACTAAAAAGTTGGGAAGGGAGAGGTGTCAATCAATCCACTTGACTCAGTGAGGGGCTACCCAGACACGCTACATATGTATAGGAGCAGAGCAAGTTGCAAGCACATGTATGTTCATGAACGCGGGGATAGTTTTTGCACACCAAAATTTTAGCCCGTGATACATACATATAGGGATTTTGAATCAAAACAAACTTAACGGATTCAGAGCTTTAAGTCAAATAAAACGTATTAAATTTTACTAAATCATAATAATTCGTATCCAAAAAGGTTCGTATTTTATTTTACATAGAAATCTATCCCCGTTTCATAACCTCTACCAACTCATACATACATACGTATATACATACATACAAGCATGCATACTCGGCGGGTACGAGCAACAATTCCCATCCTGAGCTAAGGGCTGCGCGACCCTAACTATTCAAACGGACGAGGGGAGCACGAAGACTCAAACCCACAGGCTCCCATTATCCAACCAAACCACCTGGTGGACTTCAGGTTATTCCTTTACAGAGTGGAGACTGCGCTCAGGCTTATCCCGACGGCCAGTTGCCATTCCGGGCTTCTTGACTCACAGGCTTCGGGGCCCATCAGAACTTACCATAGCTTAACATATACTTAGCCCAACCTGCTACTACTCATAACTTATGAATCGTAAAGATACGTACCTTAACCTTGCTGCAACTACGCCTTACTTACCTTACCATGTAATTTCCATATCCAACTCCAATGCAAGCACACTCCGGTTCATAAAGGACACACGGTTTGAGGCGTAGATGAGCGATACCAACACATATTGAATTAAAATAATTAAAATCATACACGAGAGAAAGGTTATAGTTCACATACGAGCATAAGGGCACATATCGTAGGGTTTAACTATAACCTAACCTCACCTTACACTGATGAAGCCAGAAACCGAACTTGTGATTCACCCCGGAATCAACACGGACCATGAAACACCACCCCGGGTGCACCTGAGCCAACTGGAAACATAAACATAGGACTTAGACTTAAAATGAACCACTTAGACGCTCGGCAATGCGCATGTATGCAATTCTGGACAATACATAGCTCAACATATTCATTTATCACCATAAAAAAACGTTCACGTACACAATTAATGCATATAAGGACAAGTACATACACATAAATATTCTATAACAAGTTAAGAGATCTTTTGAAGGTGTATAGGTGCAAGAAAAATAGAAGAAAAACATAAGAAGCGGTTCCGAGTACAAATGGGCAAAAACCGGAAATTTTCCAAAATGGACAAGCTGTAGAAAAATGATAATATCTTGAGATACAGAAATGGGAATTTAATTTTGTTTCTTTAAAATGAAACTAGACACATAGGGCTTTCCAAATATATATATCTCAAAACGTGGTTCAAAGCGAAGCAAAAATGGCGTAGGTCGGAAGTTGAGCGAAGGCAGTTTTTTGGCGAAGTGGGGACACAATTTTGTGAGAGCTATAACTCATAACCTAGAATGAATTTTGAGGTGAAACCAATTGGAGAATGTTCTATACTCAAAAAGGTATCTGTGGTTAATTTTTCATCCAAATTAGAGTAGAAACAGGGTAGACACGGCCGTGCAAAATTGACTTGAAAATTGACACGGCAGTGTCAGGCAGAAAACTATTATTCGAAGCTCTGACACGGCCGTGTTGAAAATGAACTGGGTATTAACACAGCTGTGTTGGGTTGTATTCCTTGAAAAAAAAGAGCAGAGAAGCAGGGGTTCGATGGGGAAGGTCCCCAAACCACCCGAACCCACCTCCGGATCAAATAATACACCAAAATGCATCAAAATACACGTATATACTCATCCAAGATCATCAAAGAAGTATGAATGAAGCATATAAAATTCTACCATTTCAAAACTCAAGCTCCAATAATGGAGTTTCAAGAAACACTCAACCAATAATCAAAATCCCGACAAATACACAACAAGGAGCTTCATGGAAACAACATACTTCAAAACTAAATCATGTAATTCAAACACGAGAGCATAATATCCAATTTTCACATTTTCATCAATTCAAGAAAGTATGGAATTGGGCAAGCAAGTTGGGATTTCAATCGAGGGAAAACGAAGCAATCGAAGAGAGGAATTCATAGCTTATCTTGGATCGTTGATTGGGCGAAAGATGGGATCGGGATTTGAGCTCAAAGGTATGAAGTTGGGGAAACCCTTCTTCTCTTCTTCCTTCTCCTGTTGAAACGTGAGTGAGGGAATGGGGAAACAGAAGAGATATTTCATCACTTAAGGGCTGAAAATGGGTAGCGCTAAAGCGGGTTGGGTCAAAAGATCCGGTCCAAATGGATCGGATTTTAAAACGGTAGGGCTATCAAACGGCTTCAGAAAATTTAAACGGTTAATTCATTAAATCCGAATCGTCGAAACGAATTAAATGATAGGGTCGAAATTTGAATTTGAATTCCCGAGCTCAAATAGCTACGAGGGCTAAAACACCCTAATTAAAATTAGGTATCCTAAATTGGTAAACATCGAGCAGTTGAGCTCAAGAACAATTAATTAAATTCTAAAGCACACGTAATAAAATCAAACTCACGTTGACACTTAGGCATTCGAATCACATAATTCATGAAGCTACTGAATTAAACTCTCTCGTGGTGCCATACCTGGATAGCCGAGAGGTCGGGGTGTCACAACTGTGATGGTCCTATTAACCTTCTAGATCTATTTCAATAGATTTTGATTCCAAGGATATAGAACGCATCACCCAGATCTTTCATCTAGAAATTGGTTCGATAACCACAACTTAGTAACTTTTATGTCATCATTCGAATTCCCAATAAGAAGGATATCATCGACATAAAGCAATAAGAATTGCACAGAGGTCTCTAATTCCTTTCTATACACACATGACTCAATCGAAATTTGAATGAAGCTAAACGCTTTGACTGATTCATCAAATCGAATATTCCAATTCCTAGAAGCCTGTTTCAATCCATAGATTGATCTTTGGAGTTTACAAACATTTTGCTCACTCCCACTGAATGTGAAAACCTATGGGTTGCTCCATATAAATGTCTTTGTCAATGTCGTCATTGAGAAAGGCAGCTTTCACATCCATTTGCCATATTTCATAGTCATAATATGCAGCAATGGCAAGCATGATCCGAATGGACTTTTGCATTGCAACTGGCGAAAAGGTTTCATTAAAGTCCACATCGGGTCTCTGAGTGAATCCTTTTGCAACCAGTCTTGCTTTGTAGGCTGCAATGCTTCCATCAACTCTAAGCTTTCTCTTAAAGATCCATTTGCAACCAATGGGTTTTACCCCATCAGGCAAATCTACCAAGGTCCAAACTTGGTTGGAGTTCATGGAGTCCATTTCAGACTTCATGGCTTGTCTCCACTGTTCAGAGTCAGAATCTGATAGCGCCTCCTCATACGTTAAAGGATTATTATCCTTTCGAGAGATTTCATGGTAGAATCCATACCATCTCTCTGTGTGATGCCCCGTGTTCTCGTCGTACAGGTACGCGCATCACACATGTGCGTTCTTGAGGGTTAGGGCCGAAAAGCATGCTTATGGGAATTATGTAACTAAGTGTGTATATGGAATTTCATTAAATTAGCTTAGCTCTTCATTCATATAATTTAATTTCATTTTAGTACATTTAGTATATAGTTTCATTTCATAAACATTTCATAATTTCATAATCTATACTTATATTATATACGTATAATATTTCATAAAATTCATACATCACATTTCTCATATTTCATACATAAACATAATTCATACATCTTATACATTACATTTTATACTATATATTATAACCTTATATATATCATATTATATATATACATATATATATATATATATATATATGCACTTGTACTTGAGAGAATTCAAATTCTCATATTATACAAATATATACATACACAAATATATCCCCAAACAATTATATACATATATCATATATACATGCATATACACTTCACTCCTTATACCTCTCCCAACAACTACATCACTCTCACCTTACCTCACTCTCATTCCATCTCTTCCATTTCATTTCAAAAAAACAAGAGAAAACCATTTCCTCCATTTCCATCTCCATCTCTCCATCATCAAGCTTTGCATCAAGGTTGGAAAAGTTGGAAAATTTAGCATCAAGCATCAAGAACTCCATCATCATCATCATCATCATCATCATCATCATCATCATCATCATCATCATCATCATCATCATCATCTCCATTATCTCATTCGCTTCATTTCTTCATATTAGAGGTTAGAATTCAATTTTATACCAAATGAATAGTTAGAGGTTAGAATTCAATTTTATACCAAATGTATTGTGGTATGCATTGATGATTTTATATGATACTATGATGAATTTAATGCATACTTTGGTTGGTTGTTGGAGAATTTATTGCATATGCATATATTTGAATTGTTGATTTGAATTTATGATTTGGGTTTAGTGATTTTGATGGTTATACATGTTTTGAAGGTGTTAAATGATGCTTATATGTGTTATATTGTTGCATGTGGAGATTGTTTATGTATGAATTGGTGGTGTTGGTTTTGATTTTAGATGCAATTTTATACACCACGCAGGGCTCCCCTGTTTCTGTAACAGAAGATCCCGGCCGGGATCCAAATTACACTAAAAGTAGTCCCGGCCGGGACCCCTTATTACAAAAACTCAGAGGGACTTCCAGTAGGTTGTCCCGACTTGGACATTTTTCAATCCCGGTCGGGACAACATTATATTTTGGCTTCGGGACGTTTGTCCCCGGACGAGACCAAATCCTTTGTAAAATTATCCCGGCCAGGATAGATGGTTTAGTAGGTGTCGGGACAAGGTGTCCCCGGCTAGGATTGTTTTAGTCCTGGCCGAGATAGCTCTCCAGAACTGAATCTGGAGCCTTGTCCCGGCTGGGACACATTTTGAACTGACCGGGATCAAAACCTGGGAGTTCAACTTTATTTATTTCGCCACCCTTCGATCCGATGCATATTTACGTGGTCCGTTGGACATTGATTGATTACATACATATTTTAAATAATTTTTGGCATCATTTTCTCGCATTAATTCATATTGTATGCATGTCGAGCGTCGATTATTTGGTTCATTTGTCTAAGTCTTGTTTTACATGTATTGTTTGCACAGAGGTTGATCCTGAGGAAGCCGAGTCGAGTCCTTAGCTTGTCTTTCCTACTTCATTTTACCAACATGAGGTTTTATTTATATTAATTAACCAGAAATACCTCGTGTGACTTGAATTTGGCCAAAATGTAAGCTTATATGTATTATTTCCAAAATGGTTTCAAGAAAGTAAATATTTTCACGAAAATATTTTGGTGAGATTATTCATGTATTATTAGGCGTCGGGGAATGTATGGATGGGTGCGGAATGGTGTCGGGCCGTCGGGTGGCTTATCTTACATATAGTACCATTTGAGAATACCTTCACGCGACTTGGGTGGCCGGAAGGTGGGGTATTCTTGAGCCGGTGCTTCTTACCATCGAAGGAGTAGGATTCATGAACCCCTGACTCAATATGGACCAACGTGGAGTTCGAGCCTAGCTAGCTTGTTCTCTAAAATCAAAGGAAGAAGTATGGAAAACATTTTACGTTACGATTATGATTACGATTAAGAATGGGTGATCACTTAAATGTTTTACGCACACACTATTGTGTAAGGTTGGAGAATTACCCACTCGCCGAGTCACGTAATAATTATGAACGTTAATGATTTAAATTGATTATTCGAGATTCCGAGCGATGATCCTTTTCTAAAACTAACCACTTAGTTATTTCTAAAACTTTACTCGGGTTTATGAAATGCATGTGCATGTGATATATTTATTTATGCCCTTCACTTAGTCCTTGGACTAACACCCCACGTTGTTTGTTTTTAGGTACTTTTGAAGGATTTGCTATGCGGAGAATAAGTCGAGTCTAGTTGTCTTATTTCGGTTCTAGCATTTCATATTTCCTTGAGTAGTCATGATTTATTTATGTATTGTATTTACATTGGGTTTGTAACTCTCATACTTTACTTTGGGCTTGTAGCCTTTTGATACTTGTTGGCCTTGTTGGCCTTTATGTATGCTTTATTTTAGGAAGCGTCCTCCCCTTGCTTGATGTACTTTAAATTGGAGATGTTCTCCACTATATGATTATTATGTTTAATCGTTTCCACAATTGTATGTTTGCATCGGTTAATGCTTGGTTTAAGGGTTAGCCCCTAGCTAGTCAAGGTTTTATTTTGTCACCCGTTCGCTATAAGCTTGGTTTATATATGGAAATTAATTTTATGTATGAATCGAGTGAGTAGTGCAGGGGATGTGGTGCTTATCAATGCGGGTGCTACACTCTGGCTGTCTAGGAGTGCATTCAGAATGTCTTAGAGGAGGATTTGCGTGTGTATCAAAATTCGTGATTGGTTGTGGATCAACGGAAGTGGACGCACGCTCCAAGGCTGGTGTGGGGTTACTTTGTACTTCTTCTAATTGTATGATCTTGCATTTCTTTCCTTCAAGGAATGATTTCTCTAAAAAAGTTGTATTTCTTGAGACAAACACTTTTTGTTTAGATTGATCATAGAAATAGTATCCTATGGATTCCTTAGGATAACCTACAAATTAGTATAAGTTTGAAGAAAATTCTAACTTATCTCCCACCGTCCTCTTTACGTAAGCAGGACAACCCCAAATTCTTAAGTAAGAATAATTAGAGATTTTACCATACCACATTTCATAGGGTGTTTTAGGCACTGACTTAGAAGGAACAAGATTCAAAATCTTGGCTGCACTTTCTAGGGCATAACCCCAGAATGAAGGTGGTAAGTCAGTGAAACTCATCATGGAAAAAACCATATCAAGTAGGGTTCGATTCCTTCTCTCAGAAACTCCATTAAGCTGAGGAGTTCCCGGAGGAGTCCATTGAG
>JBBMKE010418331.1:0-11100 GCA_037834125.1 Lippia alba | reverse complement strand
ATCATGCATATGATAGCTTAAATGAAAGAGGGAATCATGCCATACAATAATCCATACTCACATGTCAAAGAAAGGGAGAGATCAAATTGGTTGTTTATTGAAAGAGATGATGAATAGTGCCCTTTTCCCTCTTCTCTCTTGGTCACGGTTTGATTCAGCTTTGGGGAGGGTTTTGGGAGATATTTTGGGAATGAAATATGTTGTACTGATAGGGTTATTAGTGAGGGGAATGTGGGTCCAAGTTTCACTCAATTTGGATTAAAAATGAGAAAGTTATGGGCTTTTTAATGTGAGGTAGTCTTTCATGGTGGGATTAGGGTTCGGTTGCGTTCCCAGCAAACTTTGAGGGTCCAAAGAAGTTCCAACACAACGATCATGCGCAATCACATTCAAGTATTAAATCAAATTCATTCAAGTTATTCAAGATTTCATAAATAAAAAGAAATAATACAAGGTAAATAAGTACACAATTAATTATAAATTTAAAGTACGCACTTAGTATCACTTAACCTATACCCGAAACAGATGAAAATCCGGGGTGTGACATAAACCATTACCAAGAGTTTGGTGGCAGTCTGCAGCACCAACAACACCCTCGGCCCGATACCTTCCGCGTAATTGCTCGATACGGATACAACTAGGGCCCATAATAATAATAATAACAATCAAGAGACAATATTTTGCTTGCTTGCCAGGAATCAATGTTTTGATAATGTGGACTTAAAGTATATAGTGTCTGTGACACCCCGATCTTTCAATCGTACAGGTATGGATTATGTGCGCGATTTATTTCATTAATTATGTGATTATGTGATAAAATTTCTATTTTTTTCTTATAATTCTCTACTTGAATTTATATGAATTTAATCGTATTCGATTTGGTGTGAGTATTCAGATTTTGAACCCTTGACCTCTTGAATCAATTGAACCGAGAAAACTTTGAACCGAACCAAACCCAAAATAAACCGACCGGTTCACTTATATGCTTTAACCCTCTCCTTCACCCTCATTTTACCAATATTACACTAAGGCGAGAGAGAAGGGAGGAAAGAGATCCACCATTTCCCCAAGCTTCACAAGGCCACAACTCTCTCATCCCTCGATTAATTTTCTATCCAAGTAAGTTTTGAAACCTCCATGATCATCTCTAGCTTCTTACCGATTGCCTTCTCTTAGTTCCATGGATTTGTATGAATTTGAGAATGTGGTTGAATAGTAAGGGTTTCTGGTTGAATAGTAAGGGTTTCTTGCTTTTTTTGTGCATTTTGAATTCTTGGCTTGTATGGCATGATTGATGACCCCAAATGTGACTTATATATGTTGTCCTTGTTGCATTTATTTCATCAGATTTGGTTGTAGATGCATTTATGACTTGTTACAGTGATTGCTTGATCTTTGTTGAATGTGGGTTTGTGTTCTTAAGCTTCGGATGCATGATTCTTGGTAGTTTTGTTCTTATTGTTGTTGCTTGGTTGTCCCTTGTTGATTATGTTGGTTGTGTTTGGTTTTTGGAGCATATTTGGGTGTTGGAGAAAATTTGGTTCGAATCCCCTGTTTTACCGCAACCTCTCTGCCTAGGTTTCAGAGCTGAAACGGCCGTTTCGGCCCCTAGTGCATTTTGGAAACGGCCGTTTCGGTCTGACCCGTTTTTCAAATTTCAGTCTACCAAACGGCCGTTTTCTTTTCCCGTTATATTTTGAAACGGCCATTTGGAGAAGCAGTTCTGTCACAGAAGGTTTTGGAACGGTCGTTTCCGTTTTGAACTAGATTTCGAAACGGCCGTTCCAGGTGGTGGAAATCGTTACAGACACTTTCCGAACGGCCGTTTGAGATTTCTTTATAAAATTGAAATGGCCATTTGGAAGCTCTCGGGTTCTAGACCTGAGCATCGAAATGGCAGTTTGAACTTTGAACTACAACTCGAAACGGCGGTTTCGAGGGCCGCTGTAAGTTTTTGAAATTTTTTACTTTTGCAGTTCGATTCCTTTGCTCCCGAAACACCTTTATATGCCTTTTATGCATGCTTAATTGGATTTTTCATGCTGCATTGGTACGTTTTGACTTGTTTATGTATGAGTTTGATTCTTATGCCCTTTTTGTGCATTGTTATGGATTATTTGAATCTTTTATGACCAAAATTGCTATGAATCTCCATGATATGAATCCATATGACTAAGTGTTGTATTTATGCATCTCATTTGCATCCATTCACATTCATGATCATTGCCGGGCATTTATTTGGTTCATATTTGAGTCTAAGTCTAGGGTTGTATCTTCAGGACGTTCACTAGCCCGAGGTTTAGGTGGTTGTTGTCGGTTTGTTCCCACTCCACTTCTTTTGATCCAAAGTGAGGGTTACGATTTTTATATAGTTGAAACCTATGGCCTTTACATGAATTGGATTCCTACCCTGCATGTGGTATTATATCTATACAATTAAATATGAATGCTTATGATAAGAGTATGAATCTTATGGATAACCTTTGGGGTTTTGGAAATTGGTATAATTACGAGTATATATAAGCTTATGTTTTGAATCTTTTGGTAAGTTTCTTTTGATTCTAGCAAGTTGTGCCCTAAAAGATGGGTTATGGTATGATTTGGAATTTTGGGCCCCGGAGGTGTGGGTAAGGGAGACCCGGTGCGGCTATTGGGGTCGCCGGTTATCACCCCTGTGCACACGCTCCTTTGAAGTGCTACGTGCGACTCTGAGGGAGATGGAGAAGGCGTAGTTCTTTGAGCCCTTGGTGAATAACCGGGGATGGCATGGTGTGGGTTAGCTTACCCCGCATGTATTTGAATCAATATGGGTGGAGAGGGATTGACTCCCGAATGCCAAGAAGTTGTGGATGAATTGAATTATGAATTTATGAGTTTATTTGATTCCCGGAGTTAAGGGTGGTCCGTTCTCTCCGGACTTTGATTCTTTTATATTGGTGATTATGAATCGAGTTGGGATTTGAATTAAGTATTTATTATGTACCTTTTGGGTAAATGTTTTGGTATATAAAAACCTAATTCGGTTCATGATTGGCTCCATTTGATCCTACGTGCTTTGCTCTATATGTATTTAAGTGTGGGTGTGTGTTTAGCCCCCCTCACTCAGTCGAGCCGTTAGACTGACCCCTTTCCTTTTTCCACCTTAGTGCAGGTTGCTCGAGCTAGGAGGGGAAATGCGTCTTGTGGTCCTACTAGTGTGCTTAGGCCGAGTTGCATCATGATTCTTTTGTCTTGAGATACTTGTACTCTTACTCTTCCTTTGGAGATTGTTTAATTATCAATTTTTGGCCCGGTGTGGCAATGTATAAGGATTTATGTTGGTTCTATGCATGCCTTTGGTTCCGCTTCCGCTTTTGAACTTATTTATTTTCGCGTGCTCTGTCTTGTCTAGCCCCGCTTATCTTAGGGGGTGTGTGTAGGTCTCCGTTCGCTTGTATTTGGACCCATGTATGGACTTTCATTTCATATGTGGGTTCGGGTTTGGGTGCTGGGGATGTGGATGACCCACGCTCGGGCGTCACAGTGTCCTAGTAAAATGTTGATTCCGGCATAAAATTATTTTCCCCGAAAAGGATGTTGTAGTATTATATCACAGTGTCCTAATTTTATCGATAAACACTAATTTTAATCATTTATGGAAAATTAATTAATTAATTAGGGTTTATGAGATCTTTAACTAATTAAGTATTTATTAATCATATTATGATCCTAATTATAAGATTTCAAATGAAATTTAGGATTTAATTTGACAATGTAGGTCATGATTTAGAAAAAGTTTACAAAATTGCCGATTTTTGGAAAATTCGGGTAAAATCCTTCTTTAAAAATTCCAAAATATATTTTATAATTATTTTAATATTAATTTCAAAATTCCCATCACTAATGTTGACCAAAAATTTAAAATTACTATTGAGAACATTTACTATTCAATTTTCTAAGATTTAAACATTTTATAACATAAAATTCATCTCACACACACACACTAGCACACGCCTACTCATATTGGTTCAAGAAAATCAAGAACATGTTCTTAGGCTTATGAAGATGTTCATAGTAGTTCATGATTATCTTTAATAATTCTAGGTTCATAATATATGATTAAAGGTAAAATGTAGGATGTTATATAACATAATTCATGAAATTAATTCTAAATAAATTATTCTAAGCATGAATTTAATCTAATAAGATCATGAATATTTAACCATATGAGTACACTATATCATATCATAAACCATGAATTTAATTAAATAAAATTCATATATTTTATCACATTTTTCCTAAACTAGCATAAATAGCATACATTTCATAAAATAAATTCCTAAAGCATAATTTAATTAGTTCTAAGCATATTATAATCATAAATACCCTAAAAACACATTATGAAGCATGAAATAATAGAATAAAATGAATGATACCTTAGGGAGTGGGCTTAGGCATGGCTTAGGGAGATAAATGAGAGATTTGTGTGTTATTGGAAATGAAATATGGGGTGGTATTTATAGGTATGATTTAGGGGCTTAGTTTGCAATTTCCTAAAGTTTAGGTATGATTCATGCTGATGATTAGGTTAAGATCATAATTATAGGGGTTTAGGTGTTATGCTAGGTGTATACTTAGGTGTATATGTGATATAAGTGCATATGTATACATATATGAAGTAAAAATTAGGTCATCATAAAATAAATCTAAAATAGGGTGAAATTAGTAATAAAATTATAGTAGAATATATATATATATATATATATAAGTTTGAAATGAGAAAATTTGTAAAAGAAAGAGAATCGAAAGAGCTTTCCGATGATTATAAATATTTAACGTTTAAACGTTTAAAATTAAAGTAGTAGCCGTTCAAAATTTTGAAAAATATGAGAAAATGTATAAAATGGAGCTACGATAGGATTTAATTTCCAAGAAAGTGTTCATGATTCTTAAAATAATTTAAGGATTATTTTCAGTATAATATTGGATAGAAAACGCCGTACGGTTTGAAAGTTAGTTTTTACAGGAGAATAGTACTTTACGAAAAATAGAAAAAATTCATAGAATAAGCTAGGATTTTAATTATGGTTAGAAAAAGGTCTTATAATTCATAGAAAGATTCAAGGATCTTTATGGCTATAAGACTGGATAGGGAAAACTTAAAGTTCGAAAATATGTAAATTAGGGCAAAACTAGGGTTTTACGACCGGTTTTGGATACTACGGAAGTTCTAATGAGAATTAGGGTTCGGGAAGGGTATCATAATTCATAAAATTTTGTAAAGATTCATATGAGCCCAATATTGGATAGGTAAAAGTGTCCCGGTAAATTTCTACGATTAAGAGCTAGGGACCTAAAGAGAATTTTTGGCTAACAAATTTCAGAGATCATCTTAGGATAACAAAAGCTAGAATATGAATCCATAAAATGTGAAATCTAACTTTCTAAGATTTTTTGAGTAATATGTGAAGGTTTAGGCTCGGTGAATGAATAGTGATATGATTCTCATAATAAGGTTTTAGTTCACATAAAATGAAATGCATGTTGAATTGTGGTTATAAATATGTTCTTCTAACCCTATTTCTTCTTGCCCCCAGATCTGGGCTATTACAGGTACGACGGTATGTTTCTAGCGTTAGAGGTGACGACGAAGGGGTACGACGGTAGGTTTGCAGCGCAATCACCTTTATTACTATGTTGAAATTCTGCAAAATTTTCATCTCCATTTCATCTCCTCCAAGAAGTCCTTGCTTCTCTTTATTCCATTTCATCTTCTCTTTCTACAAAAACTGCCCGTCATGAATCCCCCTCCAACATCTATTGAGGGCGAGATCGAAACGTACATGATTGTGTGTCTTCGGCTATATGCCGCAGACAACCTAATCGAGCAGCTATAAGTCTTCGAGAGAGGGTTGATTGATGTGTCGTTTAATTTGTCTCAACAATTCCAATAACAATATTGGCCCCAAGATGTTGTAGAAGCGGTGAAAGAATTGCGAATTTTTTTTTACGCATTCCGTAGATTGTTGGGGTATCCTGAAGTTAAAATGCACGAGGATCGTATTCATGCCCAAATTGAGAGCCTAGTATATTATCGAAGGAATACTCATGCTATAAGTCAAATTCATGCTCAATCCCTTTTTTTTTAATTTTTGTTCTTTATTTAATGCTCAATCTTACATAGGTCATTCTCCAGAATTCCAACCCTAGTGCATTTGGATGCCGTTATTACGACGACCTTAGGTTTATCTTCAAAGTGCAGCAGAAACACCTTTTGGAGGGCGAAGATGAGCACCTGCACGCGTACCACATTCGTGATAGGGAATCGGACCCTGATTCCTTAGACAATATGTATTACATCGAGCTGAGGAGAGTGTTAATTCCAACTTCCCTCAGGACGGTTCGGATGCGGCTAATCAATTGCCTCCCCTATAAAATTTGTTGTTTGTAGATTGTTTAGTGTTTAAATACGAATGTTAGTTTGATTTTGAAGTGTATTTTACTGGTTTTGTAATGAAATATTTGTTATTGGCGGTAATGAATTTCGTGCAGAGAACTTTGTTTATTGTTGTTATATCCTGCAGGGCATCATGAAAATAGATAAACTGATGGAATATATAACAGCTGATATATCCTATAGATTGTTCATTAGAAATTAATGGTGTGGAGATTATGCAGATTGTTGAGTAATGATGTGGTCATTTTAAAATGCAGATTGTTGAGTAATTGCATGGTCATCTGAAAGGGTTAAATATGCGTAGTTGAAAGAAAACTTAGTCCAGTGAAGGGTTAAATATGTGTAGCTGAAAGCAGACTTTGTCCAATAAAGGGTTAAATAGTTGAAAGCAGATTTTGTTGAGTGAACGGTTAAACATGATGAGAACAAACATATTAGTCACCATGTCTTAAGAACAAACATATTAGTCACCATGTTATGAGAACAAAGATATTAGTCACCATGTTTTGAGAACAAACATATTAGTCACCATGTTATGAGAACAAACATATTAGTCACCATGTTATGAGAACAAACATATTAGTTCTACCCCATACTCTTATTTACTCGACGAAGTCTACTTTAAGCTACGCATATTTAACCTTTCACTGGATAACGTTTGCTTTCAACTACATATATTTAACCCTTCACTCAACAAAGTCTGCTTTCAACTATGCATATTTGACCCTTCAATGAACAAAGTCTGCTTTCAACTACGCATATTTAAACCTTCACTGGACAAAGTCTGCTTTCAACTACACATATTTAACCATTCATTAGACAAAGCCTGCTTTCAACTATGCATATTTGACCCTTCACTGAGCAAAGTCTGCTTTAAACTATGCATATTTAAACCTTCAATGGAAAAATTATGCTTTGAACTGCGCATATTTAACCCTTCACTGGATAAAGTCTGCTTTCAACTACGCATATTTAAACCTTCACTGGACAAAATCTGCTTTCAACTACACATATTTAATCCTTCACTCGACAAAGTCTTCTTTCAACTATGCATATTTTACCCTTCACTGGACACAGTCTGCTTTCAACAACGCATATTTAACCCTTCACTGGACAAAGTCTGCTTTCAACTACACATATTTGACCTTTCACTGAATAAAGTCTGCTTTCAACTACGCATATTTAAACCTTCACTGGACAAAGTCTGCTTTCAACTATGCATATTTAACCCTTCACTCAACAAAGTCTAGTTTCAACTACAAATATTTAAACCTACACTAGACAAAGTCTACTTTCAACTATGCATATTTAACCCTTAATTGGACAAAGTTTGCTTTCAGCTACGCATATTTAAGCCTTCACTAGATAAAGTTTGCTTTCAACTACGTATATTAAACCCTTCACTGGACAAAGTCTGCTTTCAGCTACGGATATTTAACCCTTCACTGGACAAAGTTTGCTTTCAACTACGCATATTTGACCCTTCTCTGGACAAAGTCTGCTTTCAGCTACGCATGTTTGAACCTTCACTGGACAAAGTCTGCTTTCAACTACGCATATTTAACCCTTCACTGGACAAAGTCTGCTTTCAACTACGCATATTTAACCTTTCACTCAACAAAGTCAACTTTCAACTACGACTATTTAACCCTTTACTAGACAAAGTCTGCTTTTCAACTACGCATATTTAACCCTTCACTGGACAAAGTCTACTTTCAACTACTCATATTTAACCCTTCACTCCACAAAGTCTGCTTTCAACTACGTATATTAAACCCTTCACTAGACAAAGTCAGCTTTCAACTGTGCATATTTAACCCTTCACTCAAGAAAATCTACTTTCAAGTACGCATATTTAACCCTGCACTGGACAGAGTCTGCTTTCAACTATGCATATTTAACCCTTCACTGTACAATGTCTGCTTTTAACTACGCATATTTAACCCTTCGCTCAACAAAGTCTGCTTTCAATTATGCATATTTAACCCTTTAGGCCTTCACTCAATAAATTGAGAAAACAACGTCAAGCAATTTATTAACGTATTTTCAAATAAACAGAAACAATCATAAAAGGGAGTGTATGCGATCACAATAACAAATGAAATATGTCTTAAGAAAAAGTGATAAAATCAAATCAATCTTCAACTCCAGAACAGGTAATAGATCTGATCAATCCTCAACTTCAGAACGAACAGTAGCTAAGCATGAACTATTGGCGTAGGGGTTATATATTTTCTTCCTGATACACTGACCAGAATTAATATAGTGTTAATATAGGATAGAATAAATTAAAAATCTCATAGCTTCTCTTCGATGGGTTTTTATTGCCTATATTCTCAACAAACCGAAAGATTAGATAAAATTAGAGGAAACAGAGGTTGTAAAGGATTTTCCCGAGGTCTTTCTCGAGAAATTAGATTCTTTACCTCCAGAACGGGAAATTGAATTTGTTATTGATCTTTATCCGATGCAAAGCCTTTCTCCAACACTCCGTATCAAATGGCTCCTGCAGAATTAAAAGAATTGAAAGTTCAACTTGATGCATTATTGGAGACGGGGTATATCAGGCCGAGTTCTTCTCCGTGGGGTGCACCAGTTTTATTTGTAAAAAAGAAAGATAGAACTCTGAGAATGTGTATCGACTACCGAGAACTGAATCGGATGACTATAAAAAATAAATATCCCTTACCACATATTGAGGAGTTATTTGACATTCTCCAGGGATTAAAAGTTTATTCGAAACTTGATTTACGACAGGGGTATTATCAATTGAGAATCCGAACCGAGGATATTCCCAAGATAGGTTTCAACACTCGATATGGGCATTATGAACTCGTGGTCATGCCTTTCGGTTTAACCAATGCTCCGACAGCTTTTATGAATATGATGCACCGGATTTTCGACCTTTCTTGGATAAATTCATGGTGATATTCATTGATGATATCCTGGTTTTCTCTAAATCTGCCAAGGATCACGCCAGGCACCTCAAGCTAGTATTGCAGACTTTGAAGGAGCATCAATTGTTCGCAAAGTTTAGTAAATGTGAGTTCTGGATCGATAGGGTTTCTTTTTTGGGACACGTGATTTCGAAAAATGGTCTAGAAGTTGATTTTGTAAAGATTGAAGCTTTGTTGAAATGGGAAAGACCAAAAACTGTTTCTGAGGTGAGAAGTTTCTTGGGATTGACCGGTTATTATAGAAGATTTGTGAAAGATTTCTCAGAAATTGCCGCGCCTTTAACCCGATTAACAAAGAAGGATGTGAAATTTATGTGGGATGAGAATTGTGAGAAAAGTTTTAATTTTTTGAAAGAGAAGTTGATATCGGCACCGGTGTTAGTACTTCCCGAGGATTCAAAAGGGTATGCAGTATATACAGATGTTTCGAGAGAAGTATTGGGTTGTGTACTCACTCAGAACGAGAAAGTAATAGCATATGCTTCCCGAAAACTAAAAGAACATGAAAAGAATTATCCCACACACGATCTCGAGCTCGCGGCGATAGTCTTTGCACTCGAGAAATGGAGACATTACTTATATGAGGTATCTTTTGAGATCTTTGCCGACCACACAAGAGTCTCCAATACTTATTCACTCAGAATTTTGAATAGGAGACAACAACGTTGGATGGAACTTCTCAAGGATTACGAGTGCAATATTAAATACATCCTAACAAAGCCAATGTGGTCGCTGATGCTTTAAGCAGGAAGGCTAGTATATCATATTTGGAAGTTGGAGAAAGTAGTGGAGTGGCACCGATTGTGATAAAAGCCCGAGTTGCTAATATCACTATCCAATCGGACTTGAAACATCGATTGTTTGAAGCTCAGACTAAGGATTCAAAAGTTCAGACATTAGCGGCTAAGGCAAGTGATGATCCGGATGTCCATTCGGGTTTGACAAAACTGGTCTTTTTTATTTCAAGGACCGAGTGGTTGTGCCCGAAGAATTAAAACAGGTATTGCTTGAAGAAGCACATAGATCAGCTTTCTCTATCCATCTTGAAGGTAATAAAATGTACAAGGACTAAAACAATACTATTGGTGGAACGGGCTGAAAAAGGATGTCGCCGAATATGTGAGACATTGCCTAACCTGTCAATAAGTTAAAGCCGAATTTCAGAAACTCAGAGGTCTTCTACAACCGTTACCTATTCCCGAGTGGAAATGGGAACAAGTAAAGATGGATTTTGTGACTGGATTACCAAAAGTGACAGTTGGGTATGACGGTATCTGGGTGATTGTGGACCTCCTGACTAAATCAACACATTTTCTACCAGTTCGGATGTCTTACAAGATCAACAAGCTAGCCGAGATTTATATTCGAGAAATTGTAAGACTTCATGGTATCCCCGTCAGATTGTATCAGATCGGGACCCAAGATTTACTTCGAGGTTGTGGCAGGAAATCTAATGTATGTTGGATATGAAACTTAAATTCAATTCCACTGCACATCCTTATACCGATGGCCAATCCGAGTGGGTAATCAGATATCTCGAGGACTTGTTACGAGCCTGTGCTCTAGATTATTCAACTTCTTGGCACAAACAACTACCTGTAACAACCCGGAATAGGGTCTGGTAGAAAACGGTAAGATAAGGGCAGTGGTAAGGCGTTTATAGATCTTGATCCAACTTTTCAAAGGTTCATGCATTGCATTCTTACA
>JBBMKE010418312.1:0-11100 GCA_037834125.1 Lippia alba | reverse complement strand
AGATCCGACCTGAGTCCATTGATGAAGCGCTGAGTCTTGCGGCGTTCATCATGAAGAATGTGAGGCGCGTACTGGATCAGTCGAATGAACTTAGCCTCATATTCCGCAACTGTCATGTTTCCTTGCACTAAATTCATAAACTCATTTTCCCTAGCATCCCTAACCACCTGAGGGATGAACTTGTCCTGAAATGCTTTGACAAACTCAGTCCATTTGTAATCAGTCTGGTTTTCTGCCCAGACTCGTTTGAGATAATTCCACCAGCTTAATGCTGCTCCCTCCAGCATAAAGACCGCAAATTGAACCCTTTACCACCACCACGACAACCACAAGTGCCCCAAATGAATATGGGCGACTTCATGGAGGCTGTTTATAACTACGTTGAGCACTGAAGAGCCCAAGCGCCTCCACCACCTCTACCACAACAACCACCACCACCACCTCCGATACGTGATGTCCACGACATATTTCTTAACTATAACTCGCTAAGGTTTGCGGACACCACAGACGATGTCGTGGTGGATAATTGGATTTCGAGATTGGAGAGGTTTTATGTCATCCGCCATTTCACCGTTTATGAACAAGCTCAATTTGCCATCTTTCAACTTGATGGCGATGCATTGGATTGGTAGGAGAGAACAAGAGAGAAGCTCGAGGTAGATGGAGATGAGGTGACATGGGAAGTATTCAAGAGAGAATACCGGGAGGCTTTTGTTCCTGAGGTAGTGAGAGATAGGAAAGAGAAAGAATTTATGGACCTCAAGCAAGGAGGTAGACCCGTGAGCCAATATCTAGCCACCTTCAATCGGCTAGGGAAGTACGCTACCCACATTACTCGGGATGATAAAAAGAAGGCCAAGAAGTTTATTGTCGGTTTGAGAGAGGATCTAAGACACGGGCAAGCGAGCTACAAGGTTGAGTCTTTTGCCGAGATGGTTCAACGCACACTAGGCCTTGAAGAAGAGTACCAAAAGAAGGACCCTATCCCTAGGCCTCATCAAATGGGTCAAGGGTCGGGATCTGGATCAAAGAGACCCGCATACATATTGGCTCTACCCGCTAAGGCACCATTTATTAAGAATACGGTGAAGAAGCCCCGGGTTGTGGGTCCGGAACCTCTACCACCTCCAGCACCTCTACCGCCGCATCAAACAAAATCGTGCCTACATTGTAGAGGTCCCACACACACGTAGGAGACTTGTCGCTGACGTCTTGGTGCTTGCCTAATTTGTGGATCGATGGAGCACCAATCGCTAGATGTTCTCAACTTCAAGGAGGGCCGAACCGGGAAAATGGGGGCCAAAGGCAAATGGTTTGTGCTCGAGCATATGCCATTGATGGCAAGGAGCAAGATGCTGAGATCGATCCCGCCATAGTTGTTGAAGGTACCATATTTATTCATGGCACGAGCATACATGCATTATTTGACCCAGAGCTACTCATACTTTTATTTTTTGGGATTTAGCTTCTTCTTTATGCTTGCCTTGCACTTCTACTTGCTATGTGATTAGTTTCCCATTGGGGGGAAACCTTGCAACCGACCGTGTGTTTAGGGGAGCAACGGTGAGCATTGAGGGTCGAAATTTCTTAATCGATTTTACTGAGATGCCGATGAGCCGGTATGGTGCTATTATTGGTATGGATTGGTTATTCTATCATAGTGCCGTGGTTGATTGTTGATTGAAGAAGGTAAATTTGGGATCGAAAGTTGTTGTGGGCTCGAGTTCTAAAGATATTTATTTGCTATCTTATACGGAAGCTTATAGATTGGTCCGGGATAGGGCTATGGGTTTCATTGCTTATTTGTTGAATAAACCAAAATATCAAGCTAGGGTTGAAGAAATGGAAATTGTTAAGGAGTTTCTGGAGGTGCTCCCAAAAAGTTTGGGTTCCTTGCCGCCGGAAAGGGAGATTGAGTCCGTGATAGACTTATTTTTGGATGCTGAGTCGTATGCTAAGACCCCTTATCGAATGGCTCCTGCCGAGTTAAAAGAATTAAAGAAATAACTCGAGGAATTGTTGGCTAGTGGATACATCCGTCCAAGTTCTTCACCTTGGGTTGCCCCAGTGTTATTTGTTAAGAAGAAGAATGGATCATTGAGAATGCGTATTGATTACCGGGAATTGAATCGAATGGCGGTTAAGAATAAATACCCCCTTCCACAAATTGAGGAATTGTTTGACATACTTCAAGGGTCGAGGGTCTATTCTAAATTGGATCTTCGACAAGGGTATTATCAATTGCGGATCCGAGAGGAAGATATCCCTAAGACAGGATTTAATACTCAGTACGGTATTATGAGTTTGTGGTTATGCCTTTTGGATTGACTAATTCTCCCGCCGCATTTATGGACATGATCCATAGGATATTCAAGCCTTTCCTTGACATGTTCGTGGTCATTTTTATAAACGATATCCTTGTGTATTCGAGGTCCACCGAGGAGCATGCTAGGCACCTAAGGTTGGTGTTACAAATGGTCAAAGACAATCAATTATTCGCTAAGTTAAGTAAGTTTGACTTTTGGATTGATCGGGTTTCTTTCTTGGGTCATATTATTTCAGAAAACGGTGTAGAAGTCAACCCCTCAAAGATTGAGACTGTGGCTAAATGGGAGAAGCCAAAGAATGCTTCTGAGGTACAAAGTTTCTTGGGTTTGGCGGGGTATTATAGAAGGTTTGTGAAGGACTTCTCAAAGATTGCCGAAGTAATTAACTCATTTAACTAAGAAGGAAGCGAAGTTCGAGTGTGGTAAGGAATGTGACGAAAGTTTTGGTTTATTGAAGGAGAAATTAACCACCGCCCCGATCTTGACACTTCCCGAAGGCTCTGAGGGTTATACCGTGTATACGGATGCATCAAAGGAGGGATTAGGATGTGTCTTGATGCAAAACAGAAAGGTTGTCGCATACGCCTCTAGAAAGTTAAAGGATCATGAAAAGAACTATCCCACTCATGACTTGGTATTAGCCGCCGTGATATTGCACTTGCGAAATGGAGGCATTATTTATATGGTATTCCGTTTGAGGTCTTCACCGATCACAACAACTTTTAATACTTATTCACCCAAAAGGATTTAAATAACCGACAAAGAAGGTGGATGGAATTTCTTGAGGATTATGAGTGCATGATCAAATGCCATCCAGGTAAGGCAAACGTAGTTGCCGATGCACTTAGTCGGAAAGTGAGTGTGTCAAATTTGGAAGTGGGTAAATCAAGTCAACAAGAGGAATTATTGAAGATAAGGGCTCGTGTTTGGAATATCACCGTGCAACCAGATTTAAAGCAACGGTTATTTGATGGACAAGTAAATGATCTGGGATTTCAAAAGTTGGTGGCTAAGGATAGAGATGATTCGGAATGTCCGTTTGGGTACGATGAAGCCAGTCTTCTTCATTTCAAGAATCGTGTTGTGGTACCCGAAGAGTTAAAACGAATAATTTTGAGTGAATCCCATAAGTCGGCGTAGTCTATCCACCCAGGAGGAAACAAGATGTATAAAGATTTAAAGAAATACTATTGGTGGAGTGGTTTGAAGAGAGATGTTGCCGAATATGTGAAACGTTGCAAGACTTGTCAACTAGTGAAAGTCATACATCAAAAGCCCGGTGGTCTTCTACAACCATTGCCAATCCCGGAGTGGAAATGGGAACAAGTGACTATGGATTTTGTATCCGGGCTTTCTAAGGTCAAAGGTGGATATGATGGGATTTGGGTAATCATTGATCACTTTTCTAAATTGGCTCACTTTCTTCCGGTTCGAATGTACGATAAGATAAACAAACTAGCTGCGTTGTATTGCAAAAAAATTGTGAGACTTCATGGGGTTCCGGTTAGTATCGTGTCAGATAGGGATCCGAGGTTCACTTCTAAGTCGTGGTAAGAGTTGCAAAAGCTATTGGGTTCCAAGTTAAATTTAAGCACGGCTTCGCATCCACAAATGGACGGGTAATCGGAAAGATTGATTGAGTATTTGAAAGATCTTTTAAGAGCTTGTGCTTTGGACTATCAAACTACTTGGATTGAGTAATTGCCGTTGATTGAGTTCGCTTATAACAATAGTTACCAAGCATCAATTAAAATGGCTCCGTACGAGGTACTTTATGGAAGTAAGTGTTGATCTCCCTTGTTCTTTGATTTGGAAGAATGGAAATAGAGTAAGAAAGAAGGGGTAAAGAAAGGGGAGAAAGGGGAGAAATCATCTAAGGCCGTACGGGATATGATTGAGAAAGTGTAATTGGTGCAACAACGAATGAAAGCGGCTCAAGATAGGCAAAAGTGTTATGCCGATCGGAGAATGAAGGATATAAAATTTGAGGTCGGAGATATGGTACTCTTGAAAGCATCCCCTCGTAAAGGTTTTGTTCGGTTTGGTAAAGGAGGGAAGCTTAATCCTCAATTTTTGGGTCCATTTGTAATATTAGAGAGAATTGGAGAAGTGGCGTATAGATTGGATCTTCCACCTAATTTAACTGGGGTTCATAATGTGTTTCATGTCTCTCAACTGAGGAAATATTATCCCGATGAGTCCGAGATTCTAGCCGTGGATGACGTTGAAGAAGTCGATTTGCAACCGGATCTTTCATTTATACAAAAGCGGGTAAAGATATTAGATCGGAAATTTCAATTGTTAAGAAACTGGCAAATTTCGTTGGTTAAAGTCTTGTGGAGAAGCGACAAAATCAAGGAGGCTACATGGGAAACCGAGAGTAAGATGAAGGGATTATATCTGGAGTTGTTCGAGTCCGTATAGTGAATTCGAGGACGGATTCCTTTTAAGGAAGGAAAGTTGTGATGCCCCGATTTCTTGCCGTAAAGGTACGCGCGCCAAACGTGTGAGTTCTTGAGAGTTAGGAATGAAAAGTATGCTTATGTGAACTACGTGACAATGTGTTTATATTTAAATCTTATTATTTGAATTAATGAGTCATCTCACAACATTTAGTATATAGCTCATTTCATAAATATTTCATAAAATTCATAACATAGCATTTATGTATATTTCATACTTATGCATATTTTCTCATTCACATATTCATACATTCAACCTATTCTCTCTCTCTCTCTCTCTATATATATATATATATATTCTCCCAACAACTACATTCTATATATATCATATTATATGTACATATACATATACATATATACAAGGGATAATTCAATTATATACATATAAGTACACATGCTTTAACCCATACTTCCCTCACCAACCACATCACTCCCTCACACTCCATTTCATTCCCACATTTCATTTCATCTTCAAGAAAGAAGAGCAACTCCATTTCTCCATCTTCATTCTTCATCATCTCCATCATCCAAGCATCACCAAGTTGGAACAAGAATAGGAATTAAGAATCAAGCATCAAGAACATCACTCTCATCATCACCTTCATGTCATCCCCTTCATTTCATTAAATTAAGGTTTGAGAATTTGAAATTCTTGCAATGTGAATAGTTAAGGTTTGATGAAGGTGTGATTGAATTCTTGTTTTATAGCATGCCTTGATGTTTATATATGTTTATTTGGTGAATTTAATGCATGGGTTGATTGGTGGTTGAAGTATTTATGGATTTATGCATATTGAATTGAATGTGGAGAATGTGGATTGGGCTTTGATGTTTTGGAGGTTTTAAGCATGATTATATGTTGTAATTGAAGCATAATATTGGTGTATTGTTGTTGGAAGAGTTTATGCATGATTGGAAGTAGAGATTTTTGGACTTTGATAACAATTCTTGCATTTGCGTGGGGATCCCATGCTCTCTAGCAGAGGGTCCCGGTCAGGACCTTTTTACACTAAATTTAATCCCGGTCGGGACTCCCCATTATAGAAAAGGGGATCCATTCCAGTAGCTTGTCCCGACCTGGTCTGTTTTTAGTCCCGACAGGGACGGCTATGTAGATTCACTATTGGACCTCTGTCCCTGCCAGGACTCAAACAAGCTATAAAATAATCACCGCCGGGACAACAATCCAGTGAGGTCTCGGGACAAGGTGTCCCAGCCGGGACAATTTTTAATCCCGGCCGGGATGGTTCGCCAGTTTTGACTCTGGAGCCTTGTCCCGGCTGGGACTCAATTTCAATTAAAACATGTCCCGGTCGGGACCAAGATCTGGGAGCAACACTTTTATATTTTCCCCCCTTCTATCCGTTGTAAGTTTATGTGTTCCTTTGGACTTCGATTGCTTACATTATGATTTTAAATAATTGTTTACATCATTTCCATGCATAAATGCATATCGTACGCATGCCGAGTATCAATTAATTGGTTCATGAGTCTAAGTATTTTATACACTTGTGTCTTTTGCAGAGAGGTCGATCCTGATGGTGACGAGCAGGGTCCTTAGCTTTTCTTTCTACTCTCGTTTGTTAAGTTGATGTTTTATTTGTATTAATGACCCATATTACCTTGTGTATCATGAATTTAGCCAAAATTGTAAACTTATATGTATTATCTCTAAATGATTTCAAGAACGCAATTGTTTTCAAATGTTTTATTGAAAATCTTTTTGCGTTGGGCCCCGAGAAATGTGTAAATGGAGACCGGTACTAGAACATCGGGCTGTCGGATAAGCCATTGTACATAGTATGATTTGAGAATATCCTCGCTCGATTAGGAGCACGAGAGGCGGGATATTCTTGAGCCGGTGGTTAACCCATCGAAGGAGCAGGTAGGAGTCATGATCCCCGTCTCAATAATGTGACACATGAGGTGATTTGGGCTTTGCAAACCCTTTCACCGCACCGGAAATAGGAGGATGGAAAATTATGGTTTAAGTTCAAGTCAATATATGAGTATGATCAAGATTATGTATGCATGATCGCCTTTAATGTTTTAAGCACACACAATGGAGATGGTAGGAGAATTGCCCACTCGCCGGGTCACATCAAGCTTTCATTTGTCAAGTAATGAATTGATATTCGTAATCCCGATTGAGATTTCTTTTAAAACTATCCACTTGGATTATTTCTTAAAATTTACTCGGGGATTATGGATTGCATGTGCATGTGATAATATGTTTATGCCCCTCACTTAGTGTTTGGACTAACACCCTCATGTTGTTTGTTTTATGTATTTTGCAAGGATTTGCTAAGTGGGGAATAAGTCGGGTCGGTCGTCTTATTTTGGTCTTTAGCATTTCATCCTTGATACTCTTATTATTATTTAAGACTTTTATTATTATGAATTATATTTACTTTTGGGCTTGTAGCCTTCACTCTTGGATATTGTGGCCTTGTCGGCCTTACATGCGTTTTTAAATTGGAGATGTTCTCCTTGTGTGATGTATTTATATTGGAGGCGTCCTCCACCGTATTTGTATCTTGTTATGCTTCCGCTTATTCTTGTTGTATCGTTTTAGTTTGGTTTAAGTGTTAGCCCCGCTAAGCTAGTTGAGGTTTTATGTTGTCCCCCGTTCGCTATGAGCTTGGTTTATGTATGGAAATTAATTTCATGTGTGAATTGAGCGAGTAGTGCCGGAGATGTGGTGCCCATCGATGCGGGTTCTACATTTATCCTTTTGATTTTATTGTACATATACTTTTAATCTTTGTAGTAGTAGATTTAACTATCATGACACACAACCATGGCTGGTACCAGCTTAGCAATCATGGGTAATCCAACCATTCATCCATGTTCCCATTCAGCCTCAGTTCCAGTTGATTCCATTGCACATAACTCTTATCTTTTTAGGAGTATCAAGAGTTATACTAGCCCATTTGTAAACCTTTTAGGAGACAATACCTCCTGCCAGAGTAAACATAAAGTCTATATGCCCATTAGTACTAGAGTATGTGGCAACCAAGCATGCATCACAAAATTCCTCAAGTACTACAGAGAATTTACCACAATGCAGCCCAAGCAAACTGGTACCTTTATTGTTCATCACTTCGTTCCAAAGACTCCCAATGTGTAAGAATTGGGCAACTGGTACATTGAACTAATTAGGAGACTTCAGATAAGATGTCAAGGTCCCATACCATTAGTAGGATATTGTCGGATTCCATTTATTGAGAGTATCTCAATTGAGTCACAGGAATGCCAATTTTATTTGTTTACATCCTATCATAATGCTCGCCAGAGTTTTTAGTATATTTTACTTTTCTAGAAGTCATAGCTTCTTAGAAAGTACCAGAATCGTCCTTGATTTTGTAAATGACAAGTCACTTCCCAATTCCTTGACAATCCTCAAATATTGACTCCATTTCGATTCAGTTTCATCAACATGAGTGGAACTGGTATTACTTGGATAAACCCACCCGTATTTCTCATTCTTTCAAGTGACCAAAATTGGAACTAGACGTGGGACTAACCCCCACATTAATCATCCAAATCAACATGATTCAAAAAGAAACTAAATGTTAGGGACCCCCCAATTTGTCATCCTTTCCAAATTATTAGGAATGGAACTAGATGTGAGAATTAAAACTAACGTGTTATAATCCCAAGTGCTTTGGAATCAGATTTAAATGCATAGTTCTTTTTACAGAAACAATTTAAAACATCCAAATCCTTCTTCCATATACTGGAACTTTCAATGTTAATACCAATGAAGTCACAACCTCAACTTCATACCAAATACTAGAACTTTCATACTCAACTCTTAAACAAACCATAACATAATAACACTTGTTCATAAAGTTTCATAATGTAAAATTATAACTAGTTTAAAGGAAACCTTACAACCATCTTCAATAACCATTGAACCAATAGTGATGTTCCTCCGAATTGTTGGGATGTGATGATTCATACTACTTATGGTATGCAACCCGAACGAAACTTCAAGTCTACGCATCCTATTAACCAAACTTGAGCAACACTGAGATTTCTCACAATCATCAATTGGTTAATATAGCACAAACAAATGTTTACCAACACAAATGTGCACATTTGTTCCAGTGTCTATAAATCAATCGAATGGTTCATAAATGGTTAAGGTTTCAAGTTCCAGACATACAGACTCATAATCGGTATCATGAGTTTCAACTTCCACAGCTTCACTCAAAACCATATTGATAAAACCGGAAGTTCCAGTGGATTCAGATCTAGAATATCCATTCTTGGAGTGAAACTCCTTAGCAGAAAACCAATCAAACCACACCTCCAATATAGTCCGTTTCTGTTATTTCTTTATAACTTTGGCCTTGCCATTTATTCATAGGTTTAGAGTTTGAGTTAACAAAAACCACCCTCTGGTATTTATGTTCAAAATTCAAAACAAATTCATTTGACTTGTACCTATCTGGTACCACATGAATTTCACTGGTTTTTGGACAAGATTCAATTGGTACATATTTCTCCATTTAGATTAATGAGAAGAATTATTGTATGGTCATCCACATTTTCATTCGTTGTTGCTAATGCATGAAAACAGACTCATAGACCTTCTAGGTGAATCAACCAAGTCCACTTTGGATCTCATTATTGTACCAGAGACTCAATCACAAACTCAAGTTGACATGATATGTATAAAGCAAGTAAAAGGCAAGAATACTTCTTTAAGATTGTTGGAAAATAGCTTTGGGGCAGTACCAAATTATCAAATATAATGGATAATCATATTTTTGCAATATACATATTGTGTACAACTAGACATGTGATTCCAGAAGGAAGTACTAGAAACATACTGGAACATACTACTTTAGATATTAATACCAGCAACATGAGATCCAACATTTTCATCATCACATAAGTTCCAACAGCTAATAGGTGCTCCATATTCATCATGATATCAGCACCAACATTACATAGATTCACTTGAAGATAAGCACCAGAATCAGAAATTGTAGCACCTCCCCTAGTACTACAACCCCCGCACCGCAACACTTCCCAATTAAAGGATAGGTCCTTTACCCGAGAAATACTACGGCGAACGGTTAGGTAATATTTAAGTAGAGTGCGCGAAATAATGCAGCGGAAGATAGAGATTGAAAATTTTGCCAATAAATGGGGATGGTAACGTGATAAGAACAGGAGTTATTAAATTGAGGCAATTGATGCAACAGAAAATGTAACTTGATAATGTAGAGATGTGAAACATAAGATTAATTAATTTGGAACATGGTGTGATTAGAATCATGCACCTTAGAGTCAACGACTTACTAAGCATAACACCTTAATACTTCAAGATACCGCTAGTTGTCGTTCCTTTGAACCATGAAATCATGCAGTTAAAACAGGCGAGGAGTTAGTCAAAGTGACTAAGTGAGGGGATATTAGGTTTATAGCTATAGGTATATATATAGGTATTTTGATATAGGATCAAGATGATCTTGATCTTAAAATAATAGAAATAAGATATAACAAATATGTAACGGTTCATAATAGTTGTTAAAGTAGGGATATGGGTAATGTGCAATATTTGTGGAAATATGAACCGTCTGTAATAATAAACTTTAATGCCCGCAAGCTAGGCCTCTTCACCCGAACTCCTTAAAATATTTGGTAAAACAGTACCAAGCTGATCAAGGCTCCGATACTTTAATAAAACCAATATGATAATAACTTCTTACTCCAGTGTCGGTGGGGAGCTACACCTAGTAGCAATAACACGAAGCGGGAAGTAGTGTTCCCTTATAAGTTGGCGTGGAATAACTAATCTCTAGTTAGACCACTTCCAAGAGTGTAAGTGGCGGTCCGGTCACTAACAATACCCTCGGCCCGATACCTTCCGGGTAATTGCTCGACACGGTTTAAGCGCCGAGGCCCATAATAATAATGATAATGATGAAATGGTAAGATATTTTGTTTGCTTGGTCGGGAATCAGTTCTTAGTAATAGTAGGACTAGAGTATATAATGTCCATATAAGATCCTGATTCCGACTTAAAAGTATTTTCCTCATAAAGAGGGTTATTGTAGTATGGTATTATGTATATAGGATAATAAATCATAAATACTGGGTAGGCTTTGAAAATAACTTTTATATATAGATACATATGTATAGCATGATCCCAGTTGAAAATATTTTAACCCTCACCTACACCGGTAGTCAAAAATAGGTACGTGGATTCCACTGCTTGGTCCTAATTTCGCCTGAAAGTAATAACTACTATAGGCTTAGGACTAGGACCTTATTATTCTAATCACATAAGCACA
>JBBMKE010418292.1:0-11101 GCA_037834125.1 Lippia alba | reverse complement strand
TTTATTGTATAGAATATTTGTATCAATTATAAAGTATAATATACATTATAAATAATTAAAAGATGTTATATTTGTATGGTGATATGTTATTATATCTCTTACGTATGTACATTATAATTAAAACTCAAAAGTGTGTAAAAGCTAACAATACTTAATACAATATCTCTATATATATGATTATATTTAATACTAATAATCATATATATAAAAAATTTAGTAATTAAAATAATATTAAAATTAAATAATTAATAAAAACTAATACTTAGATTTTGTGGAATATGAATATGATAAAAAAACTATCATATTTTTATTTGATACAAAATTGGATAGAAAAATGTTATTTTGAACTTTATTCTAATTTTTTAATTTGTCATATTATACTCTTATAAACCAATTAACTAGCTACAAAATTGAATTATTTATAGTCATATTAATTGTAGTAGATTTACAAGTCCAAGTTAAATTTCTAATAAAATGAAAATATCATATGAAAAATTTTAGTGCAGACCCAACTCGACTTACTTAGACTAATTATAATGCAAATGTATCACAATTGCAATTAGATTTTGTTACTTTTCTGAAAATTTATTTAATTGCAAGGTATAATATACAATATAAAACATTACAATATGTCATATTTGTTTAATACAATTGCAATTAGATTTTGTTATAAATCTAATTATTTAGTTATATCCATTATAATTAAAACACAGAAGTTTATATTTTTAACGATGCTTAATACAATTATTTACGGATATATATGATTATATTTTAATATAAAATCATATTTAAAAAATATTTATATTTAATCTTTAATATAATAAGTACTTAATAAAATTAAGGTATGAATATGATAGTTATTACATATATAAAAAGCCCAAATCATACCAACAAAGAAGCTAGCTGAGCTGGTGCGGAGTTCATCTTTGTTCCCCGGAGACACAGGTTCGAAACCTACTATGCACAATTTATTCAAATTAAATTGTGAGCCACCTTAGCTCACTTGTTCCGGGTGGTGTGGTGCGGCCTTTGTGGGGTGGTCGAACTGGTGCGGTTTAGGGTGGCTTGGGGGAGCTTCGGACCCCACAAATTAATTTTTAATTTTATTAATTTGAACTTTTACGTTTTGCAACGGATTTTGCAATGAAAATTCAGTTGCAAAAAAGCAAAAAAATAATTAATTATCGATTTGTTTGCAACAGAAAATTCGTTGCGAAATCTATTACTAAAAAAATTATTGCTAAATTCGTTGCTAATTTCTGTGGGTAGTAATTCATTGCTAAATCCGTTGCTATATATTTGTTGCTAAATCCATTGCTAATATTCGTTGCTAAATTCGTTGCTATAGATTAGCCACGAGGGTTATAGCAACGAAAAATTTTCGTTGCTAAATTCGTTGCTAAAGCCTAATCCGTTGCTATAGGATATTTTTCTAGTAGTGCATAGCGCCGTAGGACCTGACGGATTAGGAGCTCTCTTTTATCAACATTTTTAGGACGTTATTCATCAGGATGTTATGGAAGCAGTGATTGATTATTGTCAGGGTACCCCCTTACCGAAGGCATATACGGCTACTACGATTGTCTTGATCCCGAAGAAAGATAATCCAGCCCATTGGTCGGACTTTAGACCCATAAGCCTCTGTAACGTCAAGAATAAAATAATCACTAAAGTCATGAATTCGAGATTAGCTGAGCTGCTTCCGAAAGTCGTGTCCCCTAACCACAACGGGTTCGTCAAAGGTCGACTTATTAGCGACAACATCCTCTTGGCTCAGGAAATGGTTAGCTCGATTGACTCTCGTGGTAGGGATAAGAATGTTATCTTAAAGCTGGACATAGCCAAAGCCTATGACCGGATGGAGTGGCAATATCTTTTTGAAGTTCTTCGTAGAAAAGGGTTCCCGAATACTTGGATTAATTGGGTGAAAGCTGCGGTGAGCAAATGCTGGTTCTCTGTTTCAGTGAATGGTGCAACAACAGGAATCTTTCATTCGACGAGAGGGTTAAAACAAGGTGATCCGTTATCTCCGGCTCTTTTTGTTATTGGTGCTGAATATCTCTCTTTACTCCTTGACAGGTATATGATTGAGCATGCAGATGCCAGATTCAAAAATCCTTCCTCACTCCTTATATCTCACCTGACTTATGCTAATGATATGATAATATTCACAAACAGCAAAATAGCTTCACTTCTAGGCATCAAATCCATTCTGGAGGAGTATGAAGAAGTTTCGGGCCAAAAATTGAATAACAATAAAAGCTCTTTTGTCGTGGGAAACAACTCAGATTTGGCCGCTAATATGGTTAAAGAGGTTTTGGAGTTCTCTCAAGACAAACTCCATATCAAATACCTTGGAGCCCGTTGTTTAATGGAAGACGCATGATTGTTCTTTTTGATGATATTATGGTTAAGATTAGAGACCGAATCAAAGGTTGGGAATCGAGTAGACTCTCGCATGGAGGACGGCTCCAACTGATTAAATCAGTTCTTTATTCCATTCCCATGCATACCCTTCAAATTCTTAACCCACCGAAATCTGTTGTGCGCTCTATGGAACTCATGATCAATAGATTTTTTTGGGGATCTTCGAATGATAAGAGACATATTCACTGGATTGCATGGAAGAAAACGTGCTTCCCAATTGAAGAAGGGGGATTAGGAGTCCGTGACATTGACGATATCATTGAATCTTTTTCCCTCAAACTCTGGTGGAGACTTCGAACAAGCAAAGCCCTCTGGGCGGAATACATGCGAGACAGATATTGTCTCAACATACACCCCGTTAAATGCACCTGTGAATACTAGCCACTCGCACACATGATGAAGAATTACCGTGGTATGTGAGAAAGCCGAGAATCATATTGCTTGGACTCTGGGTGAAGGTAACATTTTCTTTTGGCACGACAGATGGGCTGGAGAGACGCTGCATGGTAATCTCACAGATGAAAACCTTAGCTCGCTCAAAGTTAGGGATTTTTGGAAAAATAAAACATGAGACAATCAGATTCTGAATACAGTGGTTGGACATGAAAAGGCCGAGGAGATCACGAAAACGCCTTTTGAAGTCACAAATCCGGATATTCCTTTCTGGACTAAAAGTTCTGATGGAAATTTCTATATGAAATCTGCATGGAACATTATCCAAAAAAGGAAAAATGTCAGCCCCCTTATTAGATTAATCTGGTCCGCCGATCTCACACCGACAATTATTATTTTCCTCTAGCGTCTCGTTTTCGCCTGGATTCCCGTGGATGAGAGACTGCACCGTAAAGGTATAATATTTCCCTCTAAATGCCAGTGCTGTTCGCAGCTTGAAACTGTCCAACACCTCTTCATTTCGGGCGAAAAATCGAAACAGGTTTGGGAATATTTTGCTAATATTTTTGGCCTACAAATGGCGGGACTTGACTCCCCGGTTAGAGTGTTTCAAGCTTGGTTGAATGCTTCCGCTTTTAGTGGAATGAATCATATTAGAGTCATCCTTCCAGGATTAATTTTTTGGTATATTTAGACCGAACGGAATCGTGCTAAACATAATGGAGCTATTTCCAGTTCTTATAACATCATTCGGCAAGTTCGGACTCATTTATTCCGTTGGAGTAAGACACAACGCATGAAGAGGAAATGTTGGAAAGGTGATATACCCAAAGCTAAATTCTTTGGAATATACCTTCAACGGCCTCCGGACAGCAAAACGATAATCATCAACTGGTTGAGGCCGAGATCAGGTCAGATGAAACTTAACACGGATGGAGCCTCGAAGGGTAATCCTGGTCCCGTTGGAATCGAGGCATTATTCGGGACTGCACGGGGTCGGTGATTTTGGCATTCAGTCATGGTATCGGGGAAGCATCGAATATTGTCGCTGAACTCACGGCTGTTATTCACGGAGTCAAGATGGCAAAGGATATGGGGTGTGAGAACCTTTGGGCGGAATTGGATGCTCTAGTTGTGCTGCACATCTTCCGCCGACGACGCACAGGTTCCCTGAAAAGAAATCACCTCATCATGGACTTCTATAAGTTGGTAAGAAACATGCAGGTTCACATATCTCACATTTACCTTGAAGGTAATCAAGCAGCGGATTATTTGGCTAAAAGAGGGGCTCAATCTCAATTCTCGTGGAAATACCCGGAAGCCCCGATGGAAAATCATTTGGCAGGAATTATCAAAGTTAATAAATGGGGGTTGCCGAATTTCAGACGCGTTTAACGCATAACACTAATAATGTTGCTTCCTTTTTCAGGTTGGGAAGTTAATCTCTTGTGCGTGAACAATTGGAAGCAATTGGTTAAATTGACTGGAAGGTTTTGTGACAGATTTTTGTCCCACGTGAGGTACAAACCGGTTTCTGTTACTTTGTTATATTTGCATTGGCACCTTCCTTTCATTTATACCCACTTACGTACCTTTTTTCATGATAATATTGATCACCGTTTGGTCGAGTTGGGTGAGTTTTGCAGGGACATTACCTTGTACATTCACGTTTATCATTGGATCGATGCTGATTTCTTGCCAGACCATAGACACATGGTGTCAAAAACTGATGCAGTGAGCTCAGGATTTAATTATCCATGTCCAACAAATGGGCAAGTCTGCAACTTAGAATTTGACGGTAACTATGTACATATTACCTGACAACAACTGAAAAATTGCCATAGTCCTGAGGACGTGAGTGAAGGAGAAGTAAATTCTTACCGCCATATGCACATCAAGACAATTAATTTCAATGCCCGGACAACTGGGCACCTCTTTTGGAGGCCGGCGAGAATTCTGGTTAATTCACTAGGCATGAGGGACGAGATCATCCACCCTAATTGTATTAAGGCTGTTAATAGCCCCTTCTCTTGGTGGTTTTATGTTTTGAGTGCCCCTAATCTCATTGTTTGGAATTTTCGTGGGCACCATGACTTGAACATTTTAGCGGATCTTTGGATCGCACACCTCTGTAATCTCTCGTTTTTGGTTGCTTATATATGAGGTGGGGGCCTCGTTAATAACCCCACGGCTCATTGCCGGTTCCTTCAAAAAAAAAGTGCAAAATCTCCCAAAGGACATAACAATTGGGATTATCCCTAGTTTTTATTCCCAATTACTTGGACAAGGATAATTACAGGCAACGGTGTATGGATATAAATGTTGAAAGAATTTTGGGACAGATAACACGACATGACACTATTTCCAATATATAGTTATATTATTCATAATATCTGTATTAAAATTTTCATAAATAGTATTCATAAACGTATAAATTCAAAATTAAACTAAACTAAGCATAATTAATACAACCAATTTGAACAAAAGATATATATATATATAATTACTTCAACATTCAGTATCATCATAAAAAAATTAAATATTTCGACCAAAAAAAATTAAATACGTATTAAATTATGGCAAAATTGTAAAAGTTTCCTATAAGTTTGATTTTTTTGAATTTCAATCCTTTTTATACCACGTTTTTAATTTTATCCTCAAATTTAAGTTTTTTTATTTTCATCTGATTTTGACCCTGACCGCTTATTCAGGACAATTTTATTGATGTGTAGTCTGACATGTCAAAATTTGCTAACGTGGCATCCATTTCATAAACCCACATGTCAAATATATATATATATATATATATATATAATCAAAAATGTAAAAGATAATAAATTCGAATTTTAAAATAAAATAAAAACTCCCATGTCATTCGCCTTCCTCATTTCGCCCGAAAATTACATAGTTGCCGGCGGAGGAGGAGGGAGCGGTAGAGGCTCAACACGATGCCCAGTCACCTTCTTCGCTCTCATACTCACCCCATTCCCATTTCAAGGTAAGAACTCCCGTCTACGACCCCACTCCATCAAAAGTAAAAATTAATTTGGCCTGAATTGGAGAAACGTGGCAATTCGGGTAAAAATTGGACAAAAAATGTCAAAAAATATAAATTAAATTGCAGGCAAAATAAAAAATGCAATATTGAAAAGAATTGAAATCCAAAAAAGTATAATTTATAGGACAATTTTGCAATTTTATCTTATAATTTTAACATTAAATCATACAATAAAATTATAAATTTTATGAAAATATATACAATTCATTATTAAAGGTATAAATGAAGGTGTATCTGCGTTGTGTCACACATGCAAACTAAACGTGTCTGGCATAGGATCCTAATAGGGGAATATCTCAAGCTTCTCAGCCGATGGCACGTGTTGTCACGTGGCCATCATTCGAAAGCCTAGCTAGACATTCAATTCATGTCAAATGTTTCGATTCAGGGCCCCGTTTTCGATCGAGTACTTATAGTTTGAGATGCTTCCTTTAAGCTACTTGTTGGGTCAAGCTTCACTTGAACCGGGTGGTCTTTCGAATGACTAGTCACTCGAAGGCACGATCGAATTGACCCAGAATGAAAAGTATCGAGACAACATTTAATACAGGACATCCTTTTTGTACGAACATTAAATGTCGGTCATACCTACAAATTTTCTGTCAAAGCAGGTACGAGGAGCCATGTTGCGGCTTATTACCTACATCATCATTGCATTTAATTCATCCTTGACAGCGAATACTTTTTTTTTTCTTAAATAAGAATAATATCATATAATTAATCAAATCAGTTAGTCCAACCAAGGGGCAAAAGCTAGAGTAACGCAAGCTGAAACTGCAATTTCAAGAGCGAATGAGCAACACAATAAGCCTCACGAATAGACTTAACCATCAGTTTTATTTATTTATTTTGCTATTGCATATACTAAGCACATATAAGACTCCCGAGCATAAACACTCAATCATTTATTACGCAGCACTCTGACCTACCATCAATCTCATCTCGATCAGATTCACTGTTTGCAACTTTTAAAACATTCAGGTCTTCCTCAATTATAAATTTTTGGGTAATTAGCGTCGAAATTTGTAGATAAGTCACCGACTAGATTTGGACACCATTATATCCTTTTCTATCTTTTTCATTTTGTAATTAGGAAACAATTTTTGTCATACCTTGCTATACCCAAAAGAGACAGTTGAAAGCATGTAAATCAGGTACTCAGTGGCCAGTAGGGTGGAGGTGACTCTCACAACTTATAAGGCACTCACCCTTAATGCTCATTTTGAGCTCAAAAATAACATACTACGCATACCATAAAATTTAAATAGTACACCTAATAAATTTATCATTTTATAACTAATTGAGTTATGCTTTAGGGATTTTTTTTTTAAAAAACCATACCTGACACATATTAGAGAAGTATGGGTATTTGATCTATGTCCAACATTGGATACAATGATTTATTAGAACGCCCGCGCATAACAGATTTTGGTTATCCACCTGATTAAAATCAACCTATCAACTTTGATTCAAAAAGAATCCCTAAGTAATAAGCTTTGGGGTCTGTGGATGCGCATGCCTTTGTATAACATTAACTATAATACTCTATCCAGAACTTCAATTTAGAATTTTTCTAGAGACATTTTCAAATCCAAGAGGAAATTTTCGTGCTTGATACAATTCGTGTACTCCAGAGCAAGTAACTCGATCATGCTGGGAGGGGCAAAAGAACAAGTGATACGGTTGACGCATGGGTCCGCAGATACGTACACCAAAATAGGGTGCATATATAACATAATTTTTTTAATTTTCTATAAAATATTATGTGGACACAAATTTAAAATTGATCCGATAAATTATTTACATAGGCAGCGTTCTGTCCTTTGAACTAAGTCCTATAATTTATGACAACCACGTCAGTGACAGAATATTGACTCAATAAATTGAAGAAATGCTGACCCAGACAAATTCGAGAGTGGTACTCGAGAACTTCATTCGACCTCCTCACTCCTTGATTGGCAGTGTGGCCACTCACAATTTTTAGAGTTAGTGATTGACCACGCATTAAATGAACGATATTAGTGGGGTAACTGTCAGTTGGAATATGGACAACACCACCTTGTGGTAGGGATGTTCAACAAAACCGAAAACCGAGAAACCGAACCGACCGAAAATCGAAAACCGAACCGAACCGAACCGAAAACTGAGTTTATATATATAATTTTTTTAAATTTTCTTGAGGATGAAAACATATATATATATATATATATATATATATATGTGTGTGTGTGTGTGTGTGTGTGTGTGTGTGTGTGTATCAATAACGTTTGTTTAGGATGAAAACGTATTTTTGTGGATCAAAAATTTCCCCATTATCATAATTCTTGCCCAAGTTCAGAACCTTCAAACAAATCCCCACATCTGCAAAAAAGAAAAACACTAGGTCCCCAATTCGCTGCTCTCCAGACAAAGCCAAATAGTTAATTGCCACGGCAGCCACACCAGCGACGCCACCGCCTCCGCCACTCAGCCCGTCGTTCCCCTATCTTCTCCGATAGATGCAACTCAGCTCGCCAGCCCCCTCTCTTCTCCGATGCCACTCGGCCCGTCACCCAAGGACCAAGGTGTTTTTTCATGGTTTTAATTTGTAAAATTGTTAGTTTTCCATGGTTGATGATTGATGATTGTAATAGACAATTAGACATGGTTGATGGTTGCCTGCAGAATGATTTTGATTCCATCGGAACGCTCGGAAATGTTTTTCTTTATTTTTACTTTTTACTTATTTATTTATTTATCAAACCGAGTGTGATTTGGTTCGGTTTCGGTTTATACTTCTTGAAAACCGAAAATTCGGTTAACCGAACCGAAATTTCGGTTCGGCCCAAAAACCGAACCATGAATACCCCTACCTTGCGGAGTATAAACCCCCTTATTTACTCCCGTAGATGAGCAATAATAATTGCACTCACTTTTGATCTCTTCCGTTCGACCTAATGTAAGTTTATTGATTTGAGTGTCGGAGTATCAACCTCAGACAAAACTTCACTTTGTTGCGGGTTGATTTCGAGTTTACGTTTATTTATCTTTTGAGACATTTAGATCGAACAATCTTCTCCAAAACTAACAAATTCTAAGTGGTCCTACCCATTTCCAGCTCAGTTCATCGCTCCGCATTTTGGGCTTGATCTGATATGTGGTGAACTTTCAGTTGAAACCAGTATTTTCAAAACCGAACCGGAGGCCGAACCGATGGCCTTACTGGTTACCGGTCGGACCGGTGTAACGTAATAAATAAATAATTATTATTTTATTAAATTTATATATATTTATGTAATATTATAAAATTATAAAAAATCCAAATATTTTGAAGAAATTAAGTTTTTTAGTGTGATATCTACCAAATTTTTAATACCTAATATACAATATTAACTTTATTTACATATTAATCCGACAAAATTCTTGGAATGTTTAAAAAAAAAGGATAATTATATATTTAAAAAGGTGAAAAAGAGAAAAATAAAAAAAATTAAATTAATACACAAGAGAAAAGAAAATGATAATAATTAAAACCCTAATAAAAGCTATAAAAAGTGCCGCCGTAATCACCAACTCCAACAAAAACTCTTTGTGAAGGAGACAAAAACTCTCAAATATTTCTTCCCTGGCCTGACTTTAAAAATATCAATCATCTTCTTCAGATGATTGCAATAGCCCCAAGGCTTCTCTTCCACCGCCGGAAAACAGAGGGTCGCAGTCCGTGCCGGATGGAGGTGGAGAAGTAACAACTGCACAAGGTGAGAAAAGTCGGAAGAAAAATCAAAGGGGAAAAACGAAAAAGAAAAAAAGAAAAGAAAAGAAAAGAAAAATAACGTCTTTTTTCTCCTAATCGGTGGTCCGGTCCGGTTTTTTGGACGAAACCGCCGGTTAACCGTCCGATTTTGGCTGTCCACGCCCGATCCGAAACCTATTGGTTTTACACTGCCAACCGGACCGGACAAGGCATCGGTCACCGATCGAACCGGTTGAATAGGCCTGTCCAATTTTGAAAACACCGGTTGAAACTACAATACTGTGCCGTTGATAACTTTTCTAACAAAATAATTCTAAGTTTAAGAAATATAGAAACAATTTCAATCTATTTTCGTACTCAGGATACATGACAATTTGACGTAGCCATTCTATTGCTTATCATGCAATTTATATAGCTTTGTTTTTTATATTACTCATCATGCATTTAGCTTTTTCCTTTTTGTCCCCCTTTCTTAAGTACTATTCAAGTAACGTCTTCATCGCTTTTGCTTAACATAACGGTAGCTGCTTTATTGGATATATAAGGACGAAGAAATTAGTGTAATAGCTTGAATTGGTGACACCTATATAATGTATGATTTACGTGTAAAACGCTGAGAAAGCCATTTGGTGTACTTAAGTATTGCGTGTGTCTATCAAATAGTTTGTGCTTATTTAAGGCTACTTGTGCGGTTACCTCTTTTGTAGTAATCTGTACTGGAATGTGCATGAATATCATCTTCGACCTGGTTCAGCTGCCATTTTTCACTCTAATTTTGTCTATACTGAGGCTTAAACGAAAATATTTTTGGAGGTATAAACAAAAATATTTTTCAAATTATCTATATGTACTTGAGTATGAGGTATAAATACTGTACTGAGCCGGTACAAATAGGACGAATAGAAATAGTCTTAATGTCTCCAATTCTCTTTTTTCTTTTTGGAGCTTGACTTTTAATTCTTTTTGATTTTTCATGTATTATCTTCTAACTCCTCTTTCATCTCTTATCAAATTAATATTTTTTATATATTTTTATTATTTAATTGATATAGTTCTGATTTCTGTCTCTCTTTCTATAATTTTAATTTATTTTTATCTACCCTATCATTTTGACTCACTTTTTTTTGTTAATTTTAAATATAAAGTTTATTTGTTCATCTTTATTTTGACTCACTTGATAATGATAATGTAATTTTTATTAATATATATAATTTAATAGTATTTTTTTTAGGAACACTATGCCCAACTAATAGTGCAAAAAAAATAATAATAATAATAACAATAAAAATTGCAAAGCCGAATCAAACGGCGGTTAATTCCGTTTCCCGCAAATACTTAAATCAATTGCTATCAAAACGGTGAAAAACAAGCCATACGACAAAGTTGAACGACTCTCCTTCTCTCTAACGACTCTCGTAGGGTTCCCCATGCAAGAGCCGCCGCCTCCGGCGGCACCAATGCCGGCAAAGCCGACAGGGACGGAACCACCA
>JBBMKE010418282.1:0-11101 GCA_037834125.1 Lippia alba | reverse complement strand
CACCATTTTCGCTCCATCCGACGCTCCTCTGCTATTCTCAATCCCACCAAATTCTGGGCCTGCAGATTCACTGTAACGTGCTGAAGATTGGGTCCGATTCAGAATTTGCCATATCTAATTATGTTCTGTCTGTGTACGCCAAGTTCCCCGACACGGAAAGTGCGGTTAAAGTGATCGATGGAATGCCTGATCGGGACGTTATTTCTTGGACTTCCATGATAAATTGCTTCACGCAAAATTGGTTCCTCTTCAAATCATTTTCCTATCATATTTTATAACATTTGATGCAGAACGGTAAAAACGCCTTTTTTAAAAAATAATGATTTTCTGTTTTTTATTAATATTTTTTATAAGACGATTTTCTGTTTTTTTATCTCAACCATATAATACCTGGTTATGGACGAAGAATTGATATCAGCAAAGCAGCAATTGTGTCTTTAGGGCTCCAAATTTTGAGGAAAAGATATGATATAGTTATGGGCATTTTGGTAAAAACATACATTAACCAGTGTTTTCCCAACTTTCAAAGTAAAAAGACTCTCAATTAAAGTTAGCACTAAACTTCAAAATAAAAAGGCCTACAAAATGAGTTAGACTATTTATCTGTTCCTTGTACTAAGGGTAACCTTTAACCCTCTTTTTCTCAACTTTCTAAGTAAACGCAGCCTTAAAGTCTTTTTTCTACTAGGGGTGCTTGGGAAAAGGTTGCAGTACTGAAAATATCAGATTAGTTGTATTGTCTATATGTTAAGTGGCTTCTGATTGTTCAATAAGTAGACAGATATCAATCCAGGTTGGCAAGCCAGCACCATTGTATATATTGTATTCTACTCTTCAATATTGAAAGGGATACCGATATTATGTCTTGATTGTATTACGATTGCTCAAGTAATCATGTTCGTGGAATCGTAGTTCCAACTGGAATCTCTTGTACTGAAATTGTCATTTTGGTGGTGTTAATATCCTTTTATAACTCCAACTCTCAATCTCATTCAACTGCCACGTATTTAAAGGACGTTCTAGTTAAGCCCAATGGAGCAATAGAACTTTTTCTTCAGAGCCAGACGTAAAGAGGACCTCCTAATTATGCAGTGTAGTCCCTAAGAAAAGCATATAATTTCATCTTGATCTCTGTTTTTGGTATGGTGATACAACACGTAAGCTGCAGATGTCGATGTGCCGAATCTTCAAATCTTTGTTCTTGCACGCAGATTTGTCAGATAGATCTTAGTTTTAACCCATGCCTGTCATTGAACTATTTTGTGATTTTTCTATTATAAGGTTAAGACGATGGAAGCTTATGAAATGCATGGCAGGTGGTTGATAAGACTGTAGTTACAATGTTACATACAATTTTGTATGATTATAAGTGGACTGCTTATCAAGCATTTTACTATTGTTGCGATTAAATGTCGGACTAAATTGTTGAACTCTCCTGATTGAAGGAAAAGAATGGTAAAATGCAGAACGAATGCAAACAGGTGCAAAAATCCGGAAGCTTCAGTACCTGCGTGTATAATTCTTTTTACACTTTTTTCGTCGACCTTTCTTCATGCAAAAAGCCATTGCGTGATAATTTTCCGGAGTCAACTTTCACTAATCTCCCTTCATTTCTAGAAACAATATCCAGGTATGCTATATATCCCCAAATTGTTGCTGCTGTTTAATTGCCAAGTCTCTCTGTTTAAGCCTCAAGGGAGATTAGTGAAATTTCGGCTCAGGCAATTGCGCAACAGCTTTTTGCATAAAGGCAGGTACGATGAAAAGTGTATTGAGAAGTTTATGTGCAGGTACTCGATCGAAATTCCAGATTATTAGACCTTTTTGTATTGTTTTTGCATTTCTTCATTATTTTCCTACAATCAGGAGAGCTCAACAATTTGATAACAACAATAATAAAATGCAAAATACGTACTACACTTAAAATCATACAGAATTGTATGTAACTACAAACTTATCAACCAACCGTCATTCATTTCATCCCCTCCCATCATCTTAATCTTATAATTGATAAGTCACAAATCAGCTCAAGAACAGGCCTGGGTAAAATCTAAGATACATCTGACAAGTCTCAGTGCAAGAACAAAGTTTCTATATTACAAACATCTCAAAAACTTCATTTTTATGTGTCGTGCCACCATACTGAAAACAGAGATCAATCTGCAATTACACTTTTCTTAGAGGCTCCCACATAGTTAGGAGGTCCTCTTTACGGCTCGGAAGGAAAAGTTTAATTGCTATATTGGGTTTAACTAGAATGTTCCTTTAAAAATGTTGCGGTTGAATGAGATTGAGAATCAGTTAAGAGGATATTAAGATCACCACACTGCCAATTTGAGGACGAGAGTTCCAGTCAATATGCATGGTGATTATTGTGTATTGATGGCAAATATATGCAAGAACTCAACTACAATTCTATTAGCTCGATTACTTGAGCTATGTCCTAACACGATCAAGAGATAATATCAGTATCCCTTTCACTAATGAAGATAAGAATAAAATTCTCTACTATAACCTGGAGTCCTGGATTCATATTTGCCTACTTATTGAATAATCAGAAAACACTCAATATATATATATAGAAACAACTGATCTCACATTTTCCAACTACATGTTTAATCCCCCCATTCACTGATTTTTCCCCATGCAAGCACCCCCAAAACAAACACCTCTTGTAGATGAAAGATTTTACTCCAAGGTTCGAACTGGCTTGAACCTACAACAGGATATTGAACACAATAACAAAAACTTTAAATAATCCAAAGTGACACACTAAATTGTAAATAAAATCAAGGCAAATAGAATCTCATTTATATGTGAAGGGAACCTCTTATTTGTCCATCGCCATAATCTCTCCACAACCGGCGTTCTCACCATCCTCAAATCCAGCAACAATCATTGAGAAACTGTTGGAACTGCATCGGACAATCTGACTTCTATCAAGAATTGAGGTTATCTCATTGATTTTTTCCTCAAGTTACTCCCCACAACTGAAATCCTTTTGCTCTCACAGGGATGAAGGGCTGCCACGTCCAGCTGAAAAAAGCTCACAAGTGATGACTCCAACCTGCTAAACTTGATGGAATAGTAAAACCTTTTGAAAACATTCCACCTTTTCACCTTTGCGCATTTCTGGAGGAACTCGTCACTCCCCAGTAACCGATTGGCAAATAGTTGTGTTTCTTGTTGCGCGCAGTTTAAGATTTGGTTGGTAGAGCGTTGACTTTAAGCGTTTAAAGTCCTCGCTGAAGAAGGGTTGTCTGGGTGGTTTGGAAAGCTGATTTGAAGAGAAGATCAAACGCCGTTCCCAGAGCAGCTCCTTCAACCAAGCCTCCCATTAATGTCAAATTGTGAACAGAAGTTAGTAGAAAAGTGGCGGATGTCATTTTTTTGTGAATGCAATATGAAATCTGTAATAGAGATTTGTTGTGATTGTTGGAGGAAACAGGAAGCTAGAAAACAGTGCTTTGCCGCTCTCTATCACAGCATCTGCTGATTCTAATCAGCAACTCCTCGAAAATTATGAAATTATATATACCTTTCATTCCTTAGGAGGGACATGGGTCCATCTTCAGACATAACCTCCCTTTCAACCTTGCACCGCATCTCTATTCTTTTCCAGTCTCTCCATCAAATGATTCCTTATCCACTCGCACATGCTATTAATCTGTTCCACTCTCGCTTCAAGAATATTAGAATCGAAAGATTCATAGATATTGTTTGGCAAAATATCACATTTGGTAATGTTTAGAAGTATGATTTACTACATTGTGATGGAGATTTATCATTCAACCAGCAAGCAATACTTTTTATGTAGTTTAATTATCTCTCTCATATAACACACTCAAACTTTGGTACAATGGCAGTTTTTGCAGCCCTCCACAAGGCACGTATGTGTGTCAACGCTCTAAATACCTGCCCTTTTCATATTCCCATCCAAATGACTTAACACAAAATCTGTTTTTTGAAGTTGGGAACACAGACTCAAATGGTGGAACTAACTATAAACATAATATTAATGTCCTCTAAAACTTTCCACTTTGCACTATAAGTTTGATTTCTAGAAAATTTTAATTCACTTCTTGTACTACAAACTAAATGATCAATCCAAGCAAATAATGCTCTTTGTTCTTGCGGTTCAACTCTAAAAAGTATCAAAACTAGTTGCAAATTTCCAATGTTCAACAACAAAATAAAGAAAAGTTACCTGTCAACCGGATTTCTGGCAAGGGGTTTGCTCCTCTGTACCTAATATATATCTAATATATATAAGCATGACACAAGAAGAATATATATTTTCTGATTCATGCAACACAATTAGTCTGTCCATGTATTAACACCTGACCTTAAACAGAGCAACCTGGAAATTAGACAGCAGCCACGGTTTCAGGATATATAGTATACCTGGATATTGTTTCAGGAAGTGAAGGGACATTGGTAAAGTCGGACTCAGCCAACCTTTCGCGCAACAGCTTTTGCATAAAGGAAGGTATGATGACAAGTGTAATAAGAGTTTTTATGTGCAGGTACTCAATCTTACAGATTATTACACCTGTTTGCATTGTTTTTGCATTTCACCATTCTTTTCCTACAATCAGGAGGGTTCAACAATTTAGTCCATAATTTAATGATTTAATCACAACAATCGTAAAATGCATGATAAGTGCTCCACTTATAATCAAAGTTTTTAAGATTCAATACATGTCGACAGCATCAGTTTATGGGATGTGTCACCAGTCGAAAACAGAATTCAGATGCAATTACACTTTTCTTAGGAACCACACGGCACAGTTTGGAGGTCCTCTTTAAGCACGTCTCTGAAGAAAAAGTCCGATTCCTATATTAGGCTTAACCAGGTTCCTTTGAGTTGAATGAGACATTTCAGGGAGAAGTGATTCCAGTTAATATGCATGCTGATTATTGTGTATTGATGGCACATATCTGCAAGAACTGGAAAACTCGACTAATTGAGCAATGTCGTAAACACAATCAAGAGACAATATCAGTATCCTAATGAAGACTAGAAACCACTCTAACACATATAAACGACTGATCTGACACTCTCAAACTACTTGCTGTATATTCTTCCTAAGCAAGTATCTACAAAAAGAAAAAAGACTTTACATCTAACTAGTCCAACCGGGCTCATGATACGCAGTTGCGATCGCGGTGAACGGAACAGGGACCACCGTTCCAGTTCCAGCGTCATGTCGCGGAACGATCGCGGCACTTCATGGAACCGGGGGCATTTTCATGGTAAATATAGTTGCTTAATGTACCAATACAAATGAAAGTTCCACTATTATCATACAACACTACAAATATACCATAGATAAATAACAATACATTATTTATTAATAATAAATGGAATGACGAGGGGAAGAAACTCATAATTGTCCGTCTCTTCTAAGGAGTAGTGAAATTGATGACGCCTATAATGGAAGCATTTAAACGGAATAAAGTATAGGATCACATACATTCCTTTTCCCCAAATTTTGAGATGAGTTTGAATTAACTTTGTCAAAGAGAAGACAACACCAAAAATAATAATATAATTTTATAATCATTGATAAAATAAATTACTCATCAATAAAAATATTCAAATATAGTTGCAAGTAATTTTTTTTTTCAACACATCACATTCAATTGGAATTCGAACCTAAGTTACAAGTATCCTTTTTCAATAAAAATTTGAGATTTTGAAATATAAAATACAACTTCACAATTATGATATTCATGTAACAATATAATTTAATTTAATTGGATCTTATCATTACATAATCAAATGATGACCATTTATTAGCCCAAAATCTTTAAATCTGATAAGAATTGTTAATTCAACTAATCAATCCACTAAGTAAAAATTTAGCCCAGTTTATGTTTTAGCCCATTAATTATATTAATTAAATGACTCTATTTTTGTTGTCAAAAAAAAAATAAATGAAAAACAAAAACCTAATTTATGCATGTCTTCATCCGGTCCTGCAAATTGCATAACAGAAAGCCGCTGTCTTCCACGCATCGCTTCTTCACCGATTCAGTCCGTTACTCGCCGAAAAAACACGGTGGAACGCCGTTCCGGCTGATTTCGCGGTGTTCCACCCCCGCACCAAGATACCGGCTTTCCACTCCCATCAAGGTGGAACGCCGACTGCCGTTCCGGCCGTTATAACGGCGTTCCGGTGAACCATGACCGGGCTCGAACACATGATGAGATATTGAACAATAACAAGAAACTATGAATAGTTGGAAATACAATCAAACCAAATAAAATCTCATTTATATGTGGAGGGAATCGGCCATCATCTCTGCAATTTCTCCGCCACCGGCATTTCCAGCATTCTCAAATCTAGCAACACTCTTTGAGAAACTTTTGGAACTGCGTCGAACAATCTTATTTGTATGGAGCATTGTGGTTAATTCATTGAATTTGTTTTCTATGTTACTCACGACAAATGAGGTTAATTCATTGATTTTGTCCTCTATGTTACTCACCACAACTGATATTCTTTTGCTCTCTCGATAATGAAGGGCAGCCACGTCCAGCTGAAAAAACCGCAGGAGTGAACATTCCAGCTTGCTTAATTTGATGGAGTAGTACAACCTCTTGAAAACATTCCACTGATGGAGTAGTACAACCTCTTGAAAAATTCCACCTTTTCACCTTGGGGCATTTCCTGATGAGCTCTTTGCCCTCCAGCAACCGACTGGCGAAAATCTCTGCTTCGAGTTGGGTGCGGTTTAACACTAGGTTGAAACTGTCGACATCATCCATGGCGAGCTTAATTAGGCAGAGCGTAGACTTTAAGCGGTTAAAGTCGGAACTGAAGAGGGCCACTCTTTCGGTTATTCGGAAAGCTGATTCGAAGAGAAGATCAAAAGCCGTTTCCAGAGCAGCTCCCGCAACCAAGCTTCCCATTAACGTCAAATTGTTAACAGCAGCTGAATGCCTGTTTTTATGGATGCAATATTAAATCTATGATAGAGATTGTTTGTGATTGTTGAAGGAGATGGGATGCTAGGAGGGAGGCCTCTGCTGATCTCTATCACTGCGGCATTCCAAAATTATCTAATTAATAAGTATATATATACATAGGCTATAAGTGAGAAGTCTTCGTTCTGAAAGTCATGTTCTTTATCGTTCTACAAAAACTTATATGAGTACTTATAGCCGACGTATATTTAGGAATTTTGGAATGCAGCCAGCCGCACAGGACTCCCTTCCAGTATCCTATCTTTAACTTTGAAAAAGTTCCTATAGGGTCCACCCTAAATCAAATAAGTCGTTGCATCAGGCAAGCAACCCCGCCCTCAATTCGCGAACTCATGGATTGAGTGCGGATGCCGCGCTTTAGGCTAAACTAATTATATTTATCTTGGTTCGCTAATTAAGAAAAGGTAATAATGTGTAGGCTAGTGCGTTAAGTTATTTTAAATTGATTGGATTTTTTGGGGATTTCTTTTCTAATTTTTTTGGTAGAAATTTCTTTTCTAATAGATGACGACAAATCAAGATTCCGTTATCACTCGCTCAATTATTAACTTCTTTTAGTAAAATATATTTTTATTTTATTTTAATGACATGTAAACTAACATAAATTAATATAACTAAATCAACATAATTTAATATATTCTATGACAAAACTTCTATATTGATAATAAGAAAAATTGATGCCAAACTTGAAATTTTTTCCACATGACCCGAAAATTGATTAAGCTTTAGTGCTGATCAGATCAAATCTTTATTGAAATAACATTTTTAATTTTTTTATTCTAAATAATTTATATTGAATATAAATAAATAATATATTATAAATAAAAAATATTATTAATTATTTTTTAATTAAACGCTTTAAAGCGCTCTCACACTCAATTTTTTTTTAATATTTACACACATGCACTCGCACTCGCACTTACTTTATGTGATGATCTAGGGTCCACCTAAGGAATTTTTTCCATCACTTTCTTACCCTAATATTTCTTCCTTCAGACAAGAATAATTTCAGTTCGAATTTTATTCATGTAAATTATTATGATCAAAATTATTATTAGTAAAAATTTTAAAAATAGTCATCAAATTAAATAATAAGTGTAATATACTTATAATTCATTATAATTGGTTGAATTCAATTAAATTAATCAAATTCGATGTGAGTTAAAAGCAAATAGATAATTCAATAATAATTTATAAGCATTTACACCTAAATTAAAGTCTTATTGGAATTGTTGAAAACCGACAACCATCCTCTTAAACTAAATCATTTCTTATTTGATATAATTTTATTATTAATTTTCTCCTTCTATATGATTTTTGCTCTATAATTCTTCAAGTCTTATGCTGATCATATGATTTTTTTGCAGGATTATTTTTCGTCGAGGTAAGATTTATTCTAATTAAGTGTTTTTTTTATTCAAACGAAAAAATAATTTTTTTACCTCTTTTCATATCCATATGTAAAATTTTCTTTTTCATACAATATCAGTCTTCTTGAAGTTAAATTTTTTTTCTACATCAAATCACTTAGTCTATCTATGGTACTTTTTTAATTGTCATGAATACAACTATTTTTTTCCTCTATATATGATTTTTTCCCTTCATACAGGATCATTCTTCGGTAAGTGTTATTCTAATCATATATGATTTTTTTTTCTCATTTAGGATATTTTTTGTCAAAGTAACTTTTATGCTAATCAAGTTTTTTTTTTAATTTTAATAGAAAAATTATTTTCTTATCTTTTTTCATATTCATATTCATATCATAAATTTTCTTTTTCATGCAGGATCATTCTTCAATTTTTTTTTCATATTCATATATGAATTCTCTTTTTAATGCAGGATCATTCTTCTTGAGGGTAAATTTTTTTATTTGATTTCAAATATTTTATTAGTTTGATAATCAATTATTTGCAGGTATTTAAAGTACATGTCATCACTATTGTACTTTTTTCTAATTTGTAATTAAGTTAAAATTATTAATTTAGTTTTTAATATTTGATATTTTTTATAATTTAAAAATCATATTTTCGTAATATATTTTTATCCATTATTATGTTCATTAAAGTTCTTTTTTATATTTATTAATTTTTTTTTTCCGCTTTTATTAGTCGATTGTAATACACTATTAAAAAAGTTTTATTATGTTTTAATAAAATATATTCAAAATCTGTCTAATAATAATGTGATATATTTTGATTTGACATGATATATTTGTATTTTTTTTTCATAAATAAATTTATTTGTAAAAGCCTTTCAAATTTTGTAACATATTTTATTTTTCTTTACATGTGTATAATGTACTGTACAGTTTTAGAGAGTTTCGTTCTTATTTATTTTAAGTTTAGTAAATATAAATTTTATTTCCATTATTTTATATAATTCACAATAATATTAGTTTTGTTCTTTAATTTTAGTAATATTTTTATAAATTAATATTTCTACATGCTATTTAAATAGTTTAATAAAATTTTGATTTATTAATTCTTAACAATATATTTAAATTGATTTTTTTATTATATTATTTAAAAAAGCCACGGGTTTGTAACTGGTTTGTTTTGAATTGCCTATTCCGACCCAAATTCATCTCATATCTTGTTTCCTGTTCCAACCCAAATTCTATTAGTTTACTATTCCAAGGAAAATATATATAAATTAAGAAAAAGATATATTATCAAAATAACAGTGATAAAAAAAATCGAAATGCAATGTATACATTAGACATAACAATCAATTTGTTAAGAACCCATTATTTCAAATCTTCAATAAAAAAAGTATAACTCATCATCACTAACCAAGAAATTACAATAGAAAGAAAAAAAATTAAACATATCTCTAATGATAATTAACATTATCAAGCATATAATTACCTCTAATGATAATTAAAATCATAATATAATTATCTCTAATAGTATTTAAAGAACCTGATATCAGATCATTAAAAAACATGTAACTATAGTAAATTAGATAAAGTATATCACTAAGCGAGGTTTGTTAAAGTCTCTAATGCACCGACACTTTTAAAAATATTATTTTATTGTGTCGTGTTGTGATGTGTTGGATACGCGCGTCCAATATCATGTCTGACACTTCTCACATGAAAATTCAAAAAAAAAAAAATTCATATTGTCGTATTCGTATCGTGTCGCCGTATCTGCATGTATACATGATAGGTTAAAGTTGTCTCTACGAGGTGCGAACAAATTTATTTTCTTCCTACTTTGGTACATAACTTACAAATATATACCCTCGTATTTGCTCCCCATCATGCTTCCCATACATAACTCTTGAATTATATGTTTTTGAGAGAAAATTAAATTCAACTACTCTTAGGTTTGGGTTAATTACAATCCAATCCCTATTCTTTGCATATTCATAATGTAGTCCCTAAACCTTGCATTTTGTTTGAGGTCTTTGACGTCCGTTAGGTTGATCAATTATCCTTCCCAAATTGCCTCTGAATTTATTACAAATACATCCCTAAGTTTTTTTTTAATAACAAAATTATCCTTGTATTTTTTAGAATTTGCGAATGACAACTGACTAATTTAACGGAACCCTAACGTCAGAAACCTCAAACGGCATGTAAAATTTAGAGACTATATTGTAAATATGTAAAGAATAGGAACTGAATTGTAATTAAGTCAAACATGAGGGTAGTTGAATGTAATTATTTATTTTTGTTATTATCAAGTCCCCGTTGACATTCGGCACAAATTTGACATTTGATCTCTTGGATAATGCATATATTATTTGACATAAAACGCTCCGGCAAGAAATTTCTATATCCTCCATAAAACTTTTTAAATGAATGGAGTTGTAATGGCACATGACCGACCCAGTATTTAGATATTGTCCGCTTTGCACGCCTTTAATCGAAACGGCCTCACGGATTTGCTTCTGAGCCCACGAAACCATAGCTCAAAACGCGCCTGCAAGGATAAGTTTTCATCCCCCTTATAAGGAGGACTTCGTTCTCCTACCCAACCGATGTGTGATATTACGTCCACCCCCCAAGGAGGGACCAGCGTCCTCGCTGGCACACCAGCTTCCTGGCACCGGCTCTGATACCATTTGTAATGGCACAGGACCGACCCAGTATGCAGA
>JBBMKE010418263.1:0-11103 GCA_037834125.1 Lippia alba | reverse complement strand
TGGCTTGCAAAAACCATGCCCCGGTTCACGAATCTGTATATACTTTTCGTTATGCTTTGCTCTATGTATATGTACGCGTGTGTGGGTTAGCCCCCTCACCAATCTTTAGGACTGACCCCTCCTCGTTGTTTCTTTTTCCCCCTTTTTTGGTTTTGAGTTGGCAGGTGCAGGTTTGGTTTGGCTAGGCGGTTTTTGTTTCGAGTGTCCGGGTCTTTTGTTCGAGTCTTAGGTTGAGTCTTTCGCATTTGGCATTTGTACCTTTAATTTTTGTACTTTCAAATTATGTATAAGATTATGATTTGATTCGTTGGCATGTTTGTAGATTTGAATTATGTATTGAATTTATTCGGGATTAGGTATTATGCTAGTTTGAACCCGTTTTGTTGATGCTATGTGATGGAAAAGTGGCCTAAGGCACCCAACTTTTGCATGTGTTGGTGTGGTTTAATTTATGCCGGCCCGTGGCCATTGTGTGCATGTTTGTGATCCTGTTGCTTCTGCCTTCGTTTTGTTGAGTTGCGCGCTCTGATTGAAGGTCTAGACCGCCTAGCATATGTGAGATTTTTGTTTGTCACCCGTTCGCTTTGACTTGATACATGTGCGGACTTCCTATTTTGTACACGTGTCGGGTCCTGGTGCGGGGGATATGATGCCTCTCATTGGGGTGTTACACGGCCGCTAACCCGTCTTGGCTTGTCTTCTTCGCGATTTCCAGTCCTGAACATCCCTGTTTTCATACTCAAACATTGCATCAACATAACCAACACATAAGGGCATGAAATGGTTGCAAAAACTCTCAAATATCAAGCATGAAGCTGATCCAAAACACCTCCCAAATGCAGCACAAACCAGGAGCAAAGAAAGGATGCAAATGCTTCAAGTTCCATACATTCAAGCTCAAGAATTTCCATGGCATCTTATCACACACTCATCCATCAACAAATACAAGTTCATACAAGTATAACGGAAGCTCAAGTGGTCACATAACAAGCTTTAAATCAAGAAATATCATGATGCATATGATTCAAAATTATTACAAAACCCTTACCTTTCATTCTCATGTCTCAAAACCATATCAAACCTTGAATAAAAACTGAAAATCATGGATAAAACTAACCAAAAAAAGATGGAGATTACAAATATGGACTTACCTCTTGAAGATGTTAAAGATTGAAAGAGATAGAACTCAAATTCTCCAAGGAATGAATAGTGTCGGGTAGGTTTTTCCCATCCTTCTTGATCTCAGTGTTTTTTTCCTTTCCTTAGCTGATAAAATGAAATGAGGGCATAAGTTTTGGATAGAGTATTTAAATGGTGAGAATGTGGGTCCAAGTTAGGGCAATTTGGTCAAGAAATGAGAAAGTTATGGGCAAAACCGTCAAGAGTGGTCATCTAGGCGCGAGGCAAAGTTACAGGATAAATTCGGGGTATCAAACGGTCTTGGAAAAATGCAAGCTTGTCCCACTACACTCGAGTCATCAAAACAAGCACAGTGGTGGTGACGGAATTTGAATCTGAATTTTCGAGCTCAAGTTATGGCCACCGAAACTTAAGACGCTAAAACTAGTTAGGCCTTCAAATTCCAAAAATCATAAAATGGTCTTCGACTAAAACAAACAAGTTAACGAAATAAAATAAACATGTAAATGAGTTTATAAAACATATAATTCACGTATGTCATGTAATCACGAAGTTTAAATAATAAACTCAGGCGATAGAAATAAATACACAAGTTAAGACGTAAATTAAACATTTAGGGCACATATACACTTAAACAAGAATTTCACTTATGAAATTAAACCAAAAAGAAATACAAAGCACCATAAGACTCTCCCGTGACGTCATACCTGACTTTCCGAAAAGTTGGGGCGTCACATGGTTTATATGTTTTAGGCTGTGGCATAGATTAATCTAGTATTACTAAGTAGTTTTAGTATGCATGTGCTCTAGCTGCGGATATCTGTACATCTTTTAGACCCACTATAACATATAATTGTATGCTTGTTGTTGTGATAGATGAGTCAATATCAAAATCGAGCAGCAAGTGGGATGTATCCAGGTGAAATAGTGTACCAAAAAAAGTTGGTTCCCGACGGTTAAGGTCATCGGTCGAAGAGATAACTTTGTTGTCAGCGTTCAAAGACATAATCGCGTGTGGATGGAAAACACCTAATGGGTTTAAAAATGAGTATATACAACAATTAGAGGCACGATTGAAAGCTGCATTGCCCGGAACCGATCTCCGAAGTGATCCTCATATTTTATCGAAATATGATTCGTGGAAGAAAACATATCAGGAAGTTCGTGAGGTGATTAGTATGTCTGGTATGGGATAGAATTCCACTACCAAAACAATCTATGTTGAGCTAAAGTACTGGGATATGTTTTTCCAGGTATCAAATCTACATTCAATCTCTTAATCATATAGTGTTCAACTGCATAAATTGAATGTTAGTGTAAAACACTAACATGTAGTTTGCTAATCTAGTTAGTCTACATGTACACTTGTCTCAAACAACGTTGGAAACATTACTGAGTGGTAACATAAGATCAATGAAATAAGGTTGCTTAGGCATTATTATTTGATCTTTATTCTATAGTAGAATGCTTGCAATTGAATGACTAAATTGGTAGTATTTTTTGGTTTGAGTAACTGCAACACAACCCTGATTTGGCATACATCAGGGAGAAACCGTTTCATTCTACGATACATGGGTTGAGATATATGGTCGTGACGGTGCGATAGGTAATGGGGCATTTGATTTCACCACTGCAATGGATGACAACGGTGCTGGAAATGGTACCGAAGAATCGGATACAAACAATGACAACTCTTCAACTCTGGAAGAGGATATACCTACTCAGGCTCAATCTACAACACCTCAAGCCACCTCAAGCACTCGGGGAGATTCAAAGGGAAAATGTATACATATGGATGAGGTCACAAAAGTAGTTGATACCCTAAGTAAAATGTGGGGGAATGCAACAGAGGCCTTGAAGAGTATGATTGATGTCATTTGTGCTGAGGTAGCAACACAGGTTGATGTACAAGCAGCTACAAATTGTAGGAGTGTCTACGATGCCGTGAAGGACTGAGCCCTTACTTTGACGAGAAATGACAAGATAAGAGCTGCTAGTGCCCTCATAAAACAACAATATCAGCTCTACATATTTTTCCAGCTGCCGAAATAAGAGGAGTGTGACCTTATTTACATAGCATTCGCAAACTATGGATGGCCAGACCCCCTTTAGCACAAATGCGTTATTAGAATCCTTTTGAAGCCATCTGAACGTAATTGATCTTGTCATGTTTTTTGGTAACTTATGTCTTGCTCTTTTAATATGAGAAGCAGTCATGAAACTCATTAATATGGTGACACTGATTGAAGGCCAGCTTACAAAACCAATTATAGTGAGCTTATGTAATATTGAATATTTGGTCTTGGTATGATTGAAATAGCTTATGCTATATGTCTAAAGCTTCATGGATGATGTTGGTTTAAATTCGAATTATATGTACCATAAGTATACTAGATCAGTGATGTAGATTGTTTTGTGTGGTTAATATTCTGGATGTTTATCTATTAATAAATGCCCAAAAATAATAATAATAATAACATCAATCCAAAAACAGAGATGATGCAGATACAAAATTAGATATAACTAAATACATGTTCTTTACATCAACTTCCAAAAGGAACTACATCATATGCAGTAAGTTTTCATCTTAATTGCAAGCATTAACAAACTCCATGGTGTGTTAATAAGATGAAACTTAGAACACTAAACAAATCTACTACCCAAAAAGTTGCATTAAAAGAGAGTTTATAAAATAACATAACATGTTCAAAACAAACTTTGCAGAGTACTTCAATCTGACAAGATCACCAAAAGTCCATCTGTAGGACTTTTAAATCACCATATGCATCCACTTACAAATTCTCAGGGTCATTGTCCCAAATCTCCATAATCTCCTCACCCACATCCGAGTTTCTCTCATAAAAATAGAGATGTACATGTGGAGCAGAGTCCTCTCCATTACCCCCTGCCTTCTTTTGGATCAAAACAAACCTCATCTGCTTATAGTAGTCAATCCCACAAAGGTAAAATCTCCTAAATAGCCAAAACTCCTACAACAAAATGGATATACTTATTACTAAAAACATAAATCCTGAAAAATAATGAAATACAAAACAACATCAAACATCAGATAAAAATTAGCAAGAAACTCACTTTCTTCACTCCCAAATACTTGAGATCCTCGAAATATTTCTCATTGACTATAGCCTTTTTCTTGTCATTATCGATCTCTTCTAAGTCTGAGAACGTAGTTATGCAAATATGATTAATCAAAACATGAATAGTCATAGTAATGATAGTCATATCCCTTTGCTCCACCCGCTTTTTTCAACTAAAAAAAAATTGATTAATTTTTTTAGTAAAAAAAAAGAGTTATATTATAGTAGAATTTGAAAGCCCGAAAACTCAAGAAACTGGTGAAAGTTGAAGAACTCACACTGCAAATCTGTAAATTTTTTGGCTACAAATGTTCTAATGACTTCGATTGGGAGAGCAACATCCAATGAAATCGTTACCTGAAGGATATATTAATGAAGTTTGTTAGGAGAATCAATCTTATGTGTTTTAGAGTATTCCACTAAATATCGGACAAGGAGTCTTATTGCTGGTGTGTAATCCAAAGGATTAAACTTGTCAAGGCTTTAACTACTCTGGCATAGGCTATATGCTTCTGATGAAGCGATCGTCGTGTTTCATCACAATATGGTGTTCCAGGACGCCAATATTGTGATGCCAAAGCGCGGGTCATCCACATCCCCCGACCTAGACCCGAACTCACGCATGAAATGGAAGTCCATACATGAGCCCAAGTCTAAGTGAACGAGGACCTAAACACACCCACTAAGCTAAGCGGGGCAAAAACTGGAGACAGAGTGCGTAAAAGAAAATAAAACAGAAAGCGAAAGCATCCAAGATCAACATAAAAGCTCGTTACGAGCATCGTATATACACATTGCCACACAGGGCCAAAATAATAATATACATAATTCTCCAAGTACAAAAGGTGACCTCGCAAGAGTTTAAGTATCTCAAAACATAAAATATGAAATGCAGACTCAACCTAAGCCAGCTAGTACGACTCTAGACGCACTTCCCCGCCTAGCTCGAGCAACCTGCACTAAAGGTGGGAAAAGGAGAGGGTCAGTCCAAACACTTGACTGATTGAGGGGGCTAACGCACACCCACACACTATATAATATAACAAGGCATGTATCAAGATGATGTCTATGAATCGGGCTAGGGTTTTACAATCCAAAACCTTTTAAAAGAATACATATGTATACAAAGAAATCCTTTCCCGATTCATAATCCATCTAACAATAAACATAAACAAAGACCCTCCGAGTATGGATCATCCCAAGCTCCTCAAATAACATAAACATAATTTAAATCTTAATTCAATCCAACCCCAACAACAATGGCGATCGGGAATCAAACCCTTTCCGCCTACTTACTTATGTACGAGGGGTAGCAAACCCACAATGTACTCGGAGCAACACGCCTCATCAACCTCCACAATTCGTACGTGGTACTACGAATGGGAACCATGCACAGGCTTATCCTGATGGCCCTTGTCGTTTCGGGTGTCCTTCCCCACAATTCCCGGGGGCCCAATTTACTTGCCGAACCAATTCCCATATTTTAGGGCTTACCTCGCTCCAAACTTAACATAAACGTAAAGAAACTTAAGCTTACTTATACTCATACGTATATCTTTTCTTAAAAGCCCATAAACGTTCCACAAGACCATAATCATATCTTAAGCACTCGTTAAGTAGTAATATATAAGAGATATATTCGCATGCGGGATAGAAAACAACACATTAAGGCCATAGATCGTTAACTAGTACAAAAGAAACCTAAACCTCACCTTGTGTCAAAAGCGGGAGAGAAAGGGATCCAAAGGGAGTGATCACACCTAAGCCTCGGACTCAACAACGTCTTAGAGTGGCTTTGTGACATTCAAACATAATACCCAAGACTTAGACTCGATTAAGAACCAAATAGACGCTCGGCAATGCTTATGGATGCAATGAATGCAAATGGAATGCTTGAACGTATCACTTGAAACGCATTCAATCATAACTCGGAATTCTCATAGCATATTGGGCTAAAATTGCAAGTTAAGGCACGTAACACATCGTACAACAAGTTAACAACACTTAGGAGTCATAAAAGAAGTAAGAAAAGGCAACGAAAAGCACCGGAAACACCAAATGAAATGCCCCTGCACCAGCTCTCACATGACACGGCCGCGTCATAAAAGCCCTTGAATTGGACACGGCCATATCCTAATTTTTCAGCCAATTCTCGAAGACACAACACGGCCGTGTCATATTTTAGTGTAAGATTGACACGGCCATGTCAGGCCATTTTCCAAAATTAGAACACATAACACGGCCGTGTCCGTTTTAAGGAGAAACTTGACACGGCCGTGTTGGCCTGTCTTCGCCAAAGAGGGTTAATGCAACAATATTTCGGCCAAAACTTACTCAAGGCAAGAGTAAACACACCAAAACCAACCCAAACTCATAAATAAACATGTTAACTCAAGCTTGAACACATTAGGCACAAATACACATCGAGGAAGCACTAGATTAAGCGCAAAAACCATCAAAACGCTCACATGCACAAACAAGAGCAAAACCGGCAAGGTTTGCATTCAAGAAATCCAAATGCATTCAAATTCCAACATATCACTACCAACACATTCAAAACTCACCAATTACACATATTAGCACTCAAATGCTCAAATTGGGGAGAAGGGGATCAAGGTTTCTTGCTAAATACCAAGCCAAAACCAACAAGCATGCTTCAAATCATCACTTAGGCACATTTCTTGCACAATTTGCTCATCAATTCACATTCCCAAGCTTTCCCCTAAAAACCCACATGCATTATAATTACCATATCCCTCCTAAATCAACAACCAAGCAAAAATCCAATAAATGACCAAGGATTATGCATCAACAACCACCATAAATGCACATGAGTGCAATAAGAACCAATGGAATGCAAGAATGCTACATAGGCCATGAAACCCTTACTAATCCACCCTTGATCAATACACAAGCTTCCCAACTCAATACCCAACAAATAGATACATAATACAAGTCACAAAGCAGGAGGATCATAAAAATATGCATACCAAGTAGGGGAAGTAAGCAAACAAGGGTCTTGAACTTGTAGGGCTTACACAACAATGGAGTTTGGAGTTTTTTGCTTCCCTTTTCTCTCTTGGTTAGGTGCTAAGGGTGAGGGAGGGAGATGAGGGCTGAAAATTGTTCAAAAAGGGGAGAAGAAAGTCTCCCAAAAGGCATGGTTCCGGGTCCCACCGAGTGTATTTGTGTATGTGAGTTTATACGGGTCGATATAGGGGTCAAAACGTGGTCAGAAAAATATGTGGTTAGGTTCATTGAATCCAATTCATCGAATCAGACTCAATGAAGGTATCGGAACTCGATTCCGAGTTCCCTAGCTCAAGAAACGACTTAAGGATTCAAAAGGCCATAATTACCGAATGGCCCCAAGACATTTAAATCTCAACCAATTGAGTCCATCTAGTTACAAAAGACCCCAAACGAACTTTAAATCATGCATATAGGCCCACGAAATCATATAATACACATATATCATGCTCGGAAATTCAAAATCACAAAACACGTTCCACACGAGTATCAAAGAGATCACATAACCCGTAAGTTCAATTAATTCACGTAATTCAAATATAAGTATAAGAAAGGAACAAGGAAGAAGGTCAACGATTAATAATTCACACAAATAATAATTGAATTGCGCACATACATCATACCTGCTCGTCCAGAAAGTCGGGTGTCACAAATATGGGTACTCATCCTCCATCTTCTACAAACTGAAAACCTTAGAGACCAAAAAAACTCTGCTATTATTTACTTGAGGAGATGAAGCAAGTTTCTCTTTAATTCAACTCAACTGAATGGTATACGAAGAGGTTGTTGTGGAGTTAATAATCGCACATTAAAGTTTTACTCTTGCATTCTATTGGATACTTATTAAATAACCTAATGATGTGATATCCCAAAATCTCAAATAGATTGTGTGAAAATATTTGGTTAGGTGTCCATTTAAACATGGAAATTAATGCATGCATACCATTATTGATTCCCCATCCAGCCTACGAACCAATAAGAATATATTTAAAAGATGTGTTGTGACGGCCATAATATTAAACTTTATTAAATACAAGATCTTCCACAGTCAATAAATTGTGTGCCAACCTCAGACAGGCATGGCAGTTTGATACTATCACTAAATATGCAAAATATGAATTTAACACAATATATATTCAATAAATTCTTAGCATGAAATAAGTTGTTTTGTATCTGTGCTTGGATTCTGGATTAATTCATAGGATTTTAGATCTGCTTTGCATCTATTAGTCTTTTCATATATTCATATGAGGTAGTTGGGTTTATTAATTCTGCTCATCCCACCATGTTCCTCTATATAAACAATCTGATGCAGAGCTGAGTGTTGTATCCCATTGAGGTTGTTCTAACACCTAGAAAAGAATGGCAGAATTTCTAACAGAGAATGGAACTTTTTTTGACAGGAATAGTTAGTTTGAGCAGGTCGATAAAGGGTTCTTGTGGCATCTGGTTATCATGCTAAACAAGCCGGGAGCAGCCTCACACTCTGAGATGATGTTGTTTTCGAATCTGTCTTGAATTCTATGGAATTCCACACTAACCTTGTGTTTCAGATCACAGATATTCACCACAAATTCAAGCTTGCTCATCTAAGGTATAACACACAGAAAGGCATTATGAAGCATGAGGATGTTGTGTATGATCCAGAGACATACAGTGTTTCGGCATCCATATAGACTTGGATCGAATTCTGTGACGTGACATATGTCTTTATTACACTGAAAATTTGTTCTCATCAGTTATATTAAGCATTATTAACTCGTTAGGGAGGTTAATGTCCACTTCAGTTTAAAAAAAGTTCCTCTTCTGTTTGTTGGAGTTACGTTCTTGCCAGCGCATATCACTAGGTTTCTATGGAACGCATGTAGCTGGAGCTCCATGCCATTTTTGGCCCCGACGAAGCACAAGCAAATGGGCTGATAGAATCGTTGCCAAAGAAACCTTCCGGCGCATTCGAAAATATTGGACTCAACAGCCGTCCCTTGCCAATGATTGATGAAATAATAGCTGACATAGGTATTATGTGCCATTATTTACTGTAATTTTGTGATTAATAAATAACAATACTATATTGTCTGAGTATATTAGTTAAAAACTATAACATGAAAAAACGTAGTGAGCGAGGAGAAGCGTGTTTGGGCAAAAGCAGAAACGTAAAGAGAAGTCAGCCAACATTGTCCACGAACAAATCCCAGCTGATGTCATGAGCACCACCAAAGGGCCTGTAAAAGAGCTTGCCCCATCAAAAGAAGTGATCACAATTCTCACCTAAACTTAACCGTGATGCGACGACAGCCGAGTCCAGCAGCACCCCCTCCCGTGCCAACCATTTTCTTTCGTTTTAATGAAGATGGTGGCACAGCCGCAACTTCCCAATATGCAGTTTATCCATTATTACCATGTTGTTTCCCCTGCTTTTATTTAGTCTGCTATACTAAGAATTTTCTTGTTGTGAGTGCCTTTAGTTTTTAATGAAATTGCTTCTATGCTGGTTTAGTTAGCTTGCACATTGAATGCCTTCTTATGATGATGCTATGATCATACCAAAAAAAATACAACTCAGACTGATATACCATCATTGAGAAAATTACACCAAATTGACAGTCATGGTAGTGCACGATTTCAGAAACTATCAAAAGGGATAACTAAACTAATAAACCATAGGTTCATATGTTCTCACTTGTAAATCAGTAACAACAGGACCACAATTACAATACAAAACACAACAAAGTGCAAATAACACCATAGCAACAACATATTAGATTCATATTTACCGAAGGATTACTGAGGGGCAGTCCGTGAGGGATACCTCTCACCTAATAGACCGTCGACGGCCCCTCATCGGGTGCCCTAACATTGCCATGACCATGAGTGTTCCTTAAATGATTAGGCATCCCATGAACGTATGATTGTGCAAACGAAATGGGACACTGCTCAATCGTCGGATGTAAATATGCATATTTCATGCTGATAACCTCATCGGCCCAAATGAACAAACATGATGTACACTTCGAGGGATATCTATAATAAAATCTCCCGGGATTCTGAGAATTTTCCCCAGCCTTCAAAAACACTTCTGGCCTAGGACCACACTCGCAAGGGACTATAAATCGTTACATCTAGAACCCAACTCCCAAAAAATAAAAATGAAGATTATTGAACCACAATATGTACATCAGATAATCAGAGCTGAATATCATTTACCCTCAAGAAATCTTGTATATATTCTTCAAATCAACAATTCAATGCAAAATAACAAAAAAGAGATAGCTGATATTTAGCAAATACCTTGGTGAAGCACTACATCGTTGAGGTCGTGATGATTATCAAATATATGATAACAACATTGGTAAAATCTGTAATGTGTGGAACTTATCCATTTCTCATAGAAGAATTTGCAGCCCTTAAAGCACTTCTTTAATATCGGATGGGAAAAAAAAGATAATTTTTGGGCACAAGAAAAGATGCAGGGTTAGTTTGGTCTTAAATTAATTACCCAAGTTGAATACCAAACTGAAGTAAACAGACCCAATTTTCTTGCTATTTACGCTAGGGGTGTCAATTCAGGTGGGTCGGGTGGGTTCGGGTCGGGGTGGGATAGGGGTATTACACAAAAAATTTCAATCCGAACCCGACTCGACCCGAAAATGAACCCGAAATTCCCAACCCGAACCCGACCCGATCAGGTTCGGGTTGGGTTGGGTTCGGGTTGACCCGAACACTGTTCGGGCCACCCAATAACCCGGCCAACCCGAGTAACCCGACCCGATTCAATTTTCTTTCTTTTTTTTTTGAATTTTTTAAAATTCTAATTTATGTTTAAATTATTATAAAA
>JBBMKE010418252.1:0-11104 GCA_037834125.1 Lippia alba | reverse complement strand
CAAGTTGGTTGTTCTTTGAAGGAGATGATGAATAGTGAAGTTTTCTCCCTTTCTTCTTGGTCCCGATTTTGCTTCAGCTTGGGGAGGGGTTTTGGGAGATATTTTTGGAATGAAATTAACCAAGGCTGATAGGGTTATTAGTAAGGGAGAAATGGGTCCAAGTCTTCCTCCAATTGGGTTAGTATAGAGAGAGTTATGGGTCATTAAAGTGGGTAGGGTCATTTAGGCGGGTTAGGGTGATAGTTTGGGTTTCGGGTTGGTTTCGAGGGTTCAAACGAGATCCAAAACACATAACGAGCACACTTACACGTTTATAACACATAAAGGTGGCACATACTCGAATTTCATAAAATACAGAATTAAACTCACACGGTTTCGGCAAGCAAACATAAGGGTCATGCGCAAATACGTTCACATATTTGAATTTCAATTTCATTCAAATAATTATAAATTCATAAATAAATACAAAATAAATCAAAGTAATTAATGAATACGCAAATAAATATAAATTAAAATGCGCATTTAGTATCATATAACCTAAACCCGAACGGATGAAAAATCCAGGGTGTTACAGCCATTATTCAAAGAAAGCTGCCCCCGAAGCTCAAAGGTACTGGAAGCCTCTTGATTCTGTTGACTATCGGTCCCCTAGAGTTCAAGAATGCCTTATGCGATTTGGGAGCAAGCGTAAGTCTCATTTCGCTAGCCACTTACCGAAAGTTGGGTTTGAAGGAACTCAAGCCAACGAACATGACACTCCAACTCGTGGATAGGTCGGTCAAATATCCCATGGGAGTGTTAGAGGATGTGTTGATCAAAGTTGGCAATTGCTATATACCGGTGGATCTAGTTTTTCTTGATATGGATCACGACGGGAGCCTATCACTTATTTTGGAGAGGCCATTTCTTGCAACGGTGGGGGCATTGATTGATATGAAACATGGGCGTCTTACTTTGCAAGTCGGAGATGAGAAGGTGGAGTTTAATCTATTCAAGGCGATGAAGAATCCAACCATGGATGAAAAGTGCTCGAGTGGAAGTCGTCTAGGAGCACAACATGTTAGGAGGTCTTACAAAGGATGCCTTGGAGTTATGCTTGCAAGAGTTCATTTGGAATGATGAGGATGTGCTTGAAGAGATCGATGAGTACATCAAAGCTTTGGAGGCAACACCGTTTGTGCCATTCACGAGGAGGTATCATTTTGAGGAATGGGGGAGTGATACACCCCTGTCTCCCCCTTATTGTATTAAAGCCCCTTTGCTTGATTTGAAACCCTTTCCTTCCCATTTGAAGTATGTGTTTCTTGGTGATGATGAGACCTTGCCAGTCAGTGTTGCTCATGATTTACATGATTCCCATCTTGATGCTTTATTACGTATTTTGAGAACGCATATCAAGGCTATTGGATGGTTAATTTTCGATATAGTTGGGATTAACCCGTCAATTTGCATGCCTAGGATCATGATGGAAGATGGTCATAAACCGTCGATTGAGCATCAATGATGGTTGAACCCAAACATGAAAGAGGTAGTTAGAGCTAAAGTTTTTAAATTGCTTGATGCGGGTATCATTTGCCGATTTTGGATAGTTCATGGGTGAGTTCGGTGCAAGTTGTACCAAAAAATGGTGGGATAATGGTGGTAAAGAATGATAATAACGAATTGATCTCAACTAGGAAGGTTACCGGTTGAAGGGTTTGCATTGATTATAGGAAATTGAAGAACGCAACTCGAAAAGATCATTTCCCCTTCCCTTTATTGATCGAATGCTAGAAAGATTGTCCGGGCATACTTATTATTATTTTCTTAATGCGTATTTGGGTTATAATCAAATTGCAATTGCTTTAGAAGATCAAGAAAAATGCACTTTTACTTATCCATACGGTACATTTGCATATAGGAGAATGCCATTTGGGCTTTGTAACGCCCCGGCTACTTTTGAAAGATGTATGCTGGCTATATTATCTGATTTTGTTGAGCGTACAAAGGAAATTTTTATGGATGATTTTTTTCGTTTTCGGTTTATCTTTTGATTCTTGTCTGAAAAGTCTAACCGAAGTGTTGCAAAGATGCGAGGAGACGAATTTGGTGCTAAATTGGGAAAAAATGCCATTTTATGGTAAAAGAAGGAATTATTTTAGGCCACCGAGTCTTGATTAAGGGGACCGAAGTTGATCGGGCTAAGATCGATGTGTTTGAAAAATTTTCACCCCCTTCCAATGCTAAAGGCGTCCTAAGTTTCCTTGGGCATGCTGGGTTCTACTAGCGTTTCATTAAAGATTTCTCTAAGATCTCTTTACCTTTATGTAATTTACTTTAAAATGATGTCGAATTCAAATTTGATAATGATTGTTTGGTTTCATTTGATAGGTTAAAGAGAGAGCTTACATCGGCGCCCATCCTAACCGCACCCGATTGGAGTTTACCATTCGAGTTGATGTGTGATGCGAGCGACTTGGCTATAGGTACGGTCCTTGGCCAAAGAAGGGAGAATCGCTTGCATGTTATCACTTATAGTAGCAAAACACTAACCGACACACAACTTAACTATGCTACCACTGAAAAAGAGCTTTTAGCTATTGTTCATGCATTTGATAAATTTTGTTCCTACTTGATAAGTTCCAAGACCGTGGTATATACGGATCATGCCGCCATTAAATACCTCTTGTCGAAAAAAGATAGCAAATTGTGCCTCATTAGATGGATTTTGTTGCTTCAAGAGTTCCATTTGAAAATTTGAGACAAGAAGGGAACCGAAAATGTTGTAGCGGACCATTTATCTAGACTTGAGTTTAGTGATGAGATCAAGAAAGATGATAAACCAATAGTGGAGTCATTTCCTGATGAGCAATTATGTCTTGTGTAGGCCTCATATCCATGGTATACTGATTTTGCGAATTACATAGTGAGCGGCGTGCTTCCACCGGACCTCTCTTCTCATCAAAGAATGAAATTCCTATCGGACTGAAGAATTATCTTAGGGAGGATCCCATTCTCTACAAAATTTATGTGGATGACTTAGTCCAGCATTGTGTTCCGGAAGATGAGGTTGAAGCAATGTTAGAGGATGGGAGAAAAAGTGCTTCAATCCGGGTTCTATTGACCAACACTTTACAAAGATTGTCATGAATTTGTCAAAAGATGTGACCATTGTCAAAGAACAGGGAATATAGGAAGACGAGATGAGATGTCGTTGAAGTCGATTCTAGAAGTTGAGTTATTTGACGTGTGGGGGATCGATTTTATGGGACCATTTCTTTCATCCCATAGTAATATTTATATCTTAGTGGTGTAGACTACGTCTCGAAGTGGGTCAAGGCGATAGCTTATGTGAAGAACGACTCTAGTGTGGTGATTAAATTTTTAAAGAAGCACATTTTCAACCGGTTTGGGGTGCCAAGGGTGTTGATTAGTGATGGTGGGAGCCATTTTTACAATAAACCCCTCGAAATTGTTTTAAGGAAATATGGAGTTCACCACCGGATAGCCACCCCATATCACCCCCAAACAAGCGGTCAAGCGAATATTTCAAATCGAGAACTCAAGCAAATCTTGGAAAAGACCGTGAGTTTGTCAAGAAAGGATTGGTTATTGAAGTTTTATCACACTCTTTGGGCATATCGGACGGCGTACAAGACGCCGATTGGGATGTCACCATTTAGGCTCATCTACGAAAAACGTGCCATTTGCCAATAGAGTTAGAGCGCATAAATCATATTGGGTGGTTTAAGCTTTCAACAATGACTTTAAGGACGCCGGTGAGAGAAGATTGTTGCAATTGCATGATCTTGACGAGATGCGTATGCATTCCTACGAGAATGCTAGGATTTGCAAAGAGAATAAGAGATGGCATGATAAGCATATCCGATGTAGAGAGTTTGAAGTCCGTCAACTACTCCTTCTATTCAACTATTGGTTGAAGCTCTTTTTGCGAAAGCTCAAATCGAGGTGGTCGGGACTGTTTAAAATGATGAGAGTGTTCTCTAATGGAGCCGTGGAGATAGGAAACGAGAATACCAATTCTTTTGTTGTGAACAGCCAAATGTTGAATCCACATTTCATTGGCGAGCCTATTGAGACACAAGTTGTTTGTGTGCTCACCACTCCCGCTTTCTAATTTGGGTTACAAAATCGAGCTAAGGACTATAAACTTAGAACTAATTCTCTTTCCTTTTCTCTCTTTCCTTCCCTTTCTTTTGGTTGGTTTCTAATCTTTAAGTTTTTTTGTTTCATGTGTGTAGGTCTTGATTTGTTGATGAGAGTGTTCGCAATGCATCCGTGACCTGTTCCGACACCCTTTAGTGGGGATGAGGTCCATTTCCTATGTTAAATTTTGTCTTATGATGCATGCTTCTGTGTGAGAGTGTATTAGGTGTACTATAGTTTGATTTGCCTATTTGAGTTAGAGATTGTGATCTCTAGCATGAGAAAACACCTTTTGGGTGACTGTTGATGAATGAAGCAAATTGGGTACAATCCGGCTTACTAAGGTACGTTTTGTGTTTATTTTATTGTTTGAAACTCTTTGTCTTGCAAATATACAAGCCGTGATTGCTCATTTTTGTGGGATTTGGGTGATCTTTTAGTGTGGGGGTGGTAATTGTTATTTTCGGTTTGTTTCGACCTGGTTTCATCTTCTAGCTTTTAATTATGATTTTCGGACGAAGATAGCCGAAAAATTACACAAACCACCCCTCCATGGCCATGGATTTTACAAGAACAATTTTCCATGACCGTGGGTTTAAACCCTAGATTTTGCCTGCTACTGTATCGTTTCCATGGCCGTGGATTTTCATGGGTTATTTTCCCACGGCCGTGGATTTGGCCTTGGATTTAGGGATGCGACTACATCAAATCCACGGTCGTGGGAACCTGGAAATCATGATTCATCTTTCTGTTGTAAGAGAAACATGTTTTGTTATTTAATCCCCCCCAACTACTGGATTTTCAACATTTTCTTTCCCGAACATTAACACTTCTTCACCTACTTCTCACATTCAAACACAAAGAACCCTCACTTTCTCTCCCATGCGAATACCGATGCATTTTTCAGGCGACTCTCCGACCGAGTTCTGGTGACACTTTCCCCTATTTTCTTTGCTTCAAGTGATAAGCTTCTAGTAATATTCCTTTTCTCTGAAAGTGTTGGCAAAGATTAAAGCTTTTTCACCCCTCTTCTTCTCTAATCCAAACCTACTTATAAATCTTGGAACTCTTGTGCATTCTAGGTGTTTGCTTGAAGAACTTGTTTAATTCTAGTGATATTTGCCTAAATTTTTTAGAATTTAAAGATTTCTTAGCATATATGTGAAGTTCTTGTTGATTTTTAACCCTAGAGCATGGTTAATTCATTTTGCTTGCAATTCTCGATGTATTTCTTGTGCTTTTGCTTGTCTAAGCATAAATGGGTGAACCATTGTCCCAAATTGTAAGATTACGTTTGATTTTCTTGCATGTGGGTACTTGAAACCCTAGATTGAACGCTAAATCCGAATTTTGCTCTTATTTGGTGATAATCTTGAATACCTAGGTGATATGATCATGAATGTAGGAACTTATGCAAAAATGTGTTGAAATTTTGCTATATTGGGGAGACTTCCTTAAAGTTGTAAGACTTGATGTTTTGAAATGTTACCTTGAATTTTTGAGAAATCCTTGGAGTTAGTCACTTGTTGTTAAATGTTCATTGTTTCTTGCTTAAATTTGAGCATACTAGAGTATACCACACTTGAATTTTAGTCACAATTCACAAGTGCTAATTGTTGCACACAAGGTGTTTGATGAACTTTTATGCTATAATTCTTTCTAATCCTTGGTATAATGCTTTAAGCAGATAAATGGCCCCTAAAAAGTGTTCAAAGGCGATGAGGCCTCCTCATCCAAGAAATCTAAGGGCTCCATATCTCACCCAATGCCCCCATACAATCCTTTTGATAGAGTTGGGAATATGGGGAAAGATTAAAAAGCTTGTCAACGGAATTGAATGGTTCAAATTTCTTAACCAATGTGCATCCACTTACACCTCCATCACCCGTGAATTCATCCTTACAATGGGAGTGGAGGCATGCTAAGCTCACATTCGGCTCAATAATCAAGAGCACACTCTTACCTCAGCAGATTTGTGTGCAATATTTGAGTTTCTAAGTCAGCATCGGAATTCAAGAAAGCGACCCCTTGCGAGGCTTCCTAGATACTCCAACGACAAATGAGAGAATGTTTGGAAAAGTTTCCCCTTAGCCCCGGGTGCTAAGCCATTTAATGAAAGCAACACTAAGGCCACCAACCTCCACTCACTCACTTGGCGAGTCATGCATCGTATCTTATCTGGTGGATTTTGTGTACGCCATCAAACCACGAGTAACATAACCGTCGCTGAGCTTACCATCATGGATTGCATGTTTGATAGAACTTCCGTAGATGGCACCAAAATCCTCATGCAAAAGATGTACTCAGCCACAAAGAGGCCTTCAGATAAGTTTGCCTATGGTGGTTTTGTTACGATGATTGCCATATCTTTAGGATAGGAGCCTGTGGATGGTGAGGTGCAAATAGAGGTTTTTCCCTATATTGATGGGTAGCATTTAGCAAGGTTTGATTTGGTCATCAAGTGGGGGGATCCTCTTAACAAATGGGTGAATTATTGGCCCAAGGAAGACCGGTTCAAATATAACGCCATGTATGCTTGGGGTATAGAAATGAGGCTCAATTGGATCCGGTCTAAAAAGCATACTTGGAGTGGTTAGCTCAACAGCAAGCCCCACCACCACAAGAGAATGCTCAGGAGGAGAATACACAATGTGGCCCTAATATGCCGGCACTATTAGAGAGGATGAGTGGACTAGAGCTTGGGCTTACCGGTGTCCGCGATAATGTGGCTGCTCTTCAGGCTTCCCAAGACCTTGCTAATGAAGCCAACGCAATAAATTTCAGAGCTCTCAACGGCCAATTCGCGACATGGAATGCCATTATGACCTCCTACTTCTACGGTTGGCCCGATCACCCTCCGAATGATGCTCCTCCATCAGTCACCTTTGGTTGATCCACCTTTTCCCAATTTCATGAACTTAGTTTCTCAGTTGTGGAGCTTTATCTTTATTTGCTGGATGTTAACATTCTATTGTCCCGTGCGAGGGGTAATTGTGTGTGTTAACTTGCGACTATTAGTGCCCCGTGTGTGGGGTTCGTGTGTGTGGTGTAGAACTTCGTAACTCTAGGATCTTTGTTATATTGAGTTTTACTTAACCTTTCACTCGTGTTTGCGTGTGTGATGCATGTTGATCGTCATTACAAGCCTAAAGGCATAAGACAATCAACATGCATCAAACATGCAAGCACGAGTGAAAGGTTAAGCAAAACTCAACATAACAAAGATCCTAGAGTTAGGAAGTTCTACACCCCACACACAAACCCCACATACGGGGTACTAATAGTCGCAAGTTAACACACATAATTACCTCTCGCACGGGGCAATAGATTGCTAAAATTCAATAAATAAAGATAAAGCTCCACACACTGAGCAACCAAGAGTTTATGAAATCGGGAAAAAGGTGGATCAACCAAAAGTGACTGATGGAGGAGCATCATTCTGGAGGGCGATCGGGCCAACCGCGGAAGTAGGAAGTCGTATTAGCATTCCATGTTGCAAAGTGGTCGTTGAGAGCTCTGAAATTTGCTGTGTTGGCTTCATCAGCAAGGTCTTACGAAGCCCGAAGAGCAGCCACATCATCATGGACACCGGTAAGCCCAAGCTCTAATCCACTCATCCTCTCTAATAGTGCCGACATATTAGGGCCACCTTGTGCATTCTCCTCTTGATCATACTCTTGTGGCGGTGGGGCTTGTTGTTGAGCTAACCACTCCAAGTATGCTTTTTGGACCGGATCCAATTGAGCCTCATTTATATACCCCAAGTATACATGGCATTATATTTGAACCGTTCTTTCTTGGGCCAATAATTCACCCATTTGTTAAGAGGATCCCCCCACTTGATGACCAAATCAAACCTTGCCAAATGTTGTCCGTCAATAAAGGGAAAAACCTCTATTTGCACCTCACCATCCACAGGCTCCCATCCTAGAGATATGGTAATCATCGTAACAAAACCACCATAGTCAAACTTGCCTGAAGGCCTCTTCGCGGTTGAATACATCTTTTGCATGGGGATGTCGGTGCCATCTACAGAAGTTTTATCAAATATACAATACGTGATGGTAAGCTCGGCTATGGTTATGTTACCCGTGGTTTGATGGCGTGTACAAAATCCACCAGATAAGATGCGATGCATGACTTGCCAAGTGAGTGAGTGGAGGTTGGTGGCCTTAGTGTTGCTTTCATTAAATGGCTTAGCACCCGGGGCTAAGGGGAAACTTCTCTAAACATCATCTCGTTTGTCTTTGGAGTATCTAGAAAGCCTCGCAAGGGGTCGATCTCTTGAATTCCGATGCTGACTTGGAAACTCAAATATTACACATAAATCTGCTGAGGTAAGAGTGTACATTTGATTATTGAGCTGGAATGTGAGCTTAGCACACCTCCACTCCGTTGTAAGGATGAATTCATAGGTGATTGAGGTGTAAGTGAGTGCCCATTTGTTAAGAAATTTGAACCATTCAATTCATTGACAAGCTTTTTAATCTTCCCCCATATTCTTCTTCCAACGTTGGAATCACATGAAATAGGTAGGATGAAGCTCGTGTTCCACCACTCTATCAAAAGGATAGTGTGGGAGTATTGGGTGAGATGAGGAGCCCTTAGATTTCTTGGATGAGGAGGCTCATCGCCCTTTGAACGCTTTTTAGGGGCCATTTATCTGCAATTTAAAGCGTTATACCAAGGATTAGAAAGAATAATAGCATAAATGTTCATTCAAGACTTTCATCAAACATCTTGTGTGCAACAATTAGCACTTGTGAATTGTGACTAAAATTCAAGTATGGTGTACTAGTATGCTCAAATTTAAGCAATAAACAATGAACATTTAACAACAAGTGACTAACTCCAAGGATTTCTCAAAATTCAAGGTAACATTTCAAAACAACAAGCCTTACAACTTTAAGCAATTCTTCCTAAGATAGCAAAATTTCAACACATTCTTGCATAAGTTCCTATATTCATGCTTATGTCACCTAGGTATTTAAGATTATCACCAAACAATAGCAAAATTCAGATTTAGCATTCAATCTAGGGTTTCAAGTACCCACATGCGAGAAATCAACCCTAATCTTATAAATTGGGACAATGGTTCACCCATCTATGCTTAGACAAGCAAAAGCACAAGAAATACATCAAGAATTGCAAGCAAAACGAATTAACCATGCTCTAGACCATTTATTTTTATTGTATTTGATACTTATCTTTCTCTTGCTCATAGCGATGACAACCTCAAGTATTATCCCGAAATTGAGAAAAAAACTTATAGCTCTAAGGAGGAATTGATGGCAAGAGATAGACTCGGTCCCATTTGAGATGGCCGGGAACGAGCAACACCAGCTGGGACCAAATCTTAACCAAAACCAAAACCAAAATCCACCTCTTCAACCACCATTCAATCTACCACCGACTCCTAATGCAAATCATAATCCAACAATGCTCAATCAACCTTAAGGACCGATTCTCAATCAAAATCAAGGTCCCCCGATCGAGCAACACCAACAAGAGTCGAATTTCAACTAAGGGCCACCAATGGGACAATTGTATGGTGTGCCTGCCTGGTCCATTTCATTGAGGAATCGTGTTGTTCTATCTCTGCCATGCCTCCTTCTGTCTTTCATCGTCGGGTCGTGAACAAGCTCAGAACTTGCATATGGCCAGTATTCTTTCGACAATATAAGTTAAAATTTACCGCTATATGTCTCCATGAAGTGATCAGTCTCATAATACCATGGCATATATTGTGAAACAGGTACATTGATATGCCTACAGACTTGGATAGCATGTGTGCATGAAATTTTTATTTTCTACCAAGAACCACAATTGCATTCCCTCGTGCTCAAAGTGATAAGAAATCAAGTCATATGACCTTGTGTGCCTTGGTTATAACATTGGCCAATAAATCATCATCGTTGACCATGTGCACAATATTTGAAGCAGTATTCGTAGCATTTTTCCTATAGATACTATCCGCATATGGTGTGAAGCCATGTACTTGTAATTGTCTCCCCACTTGTAACTTATTCTTGAAATAAGTTGTAAGCATTAGTATGGCATCTCAACAATTGCACAAATTGGTAGACACCTAGCGCCTTTTAGCACACCATTGTGTACCGCAACATGATTTGCGGTAGTTGTTCCAAATCGTCGGCCACCATCATGCGCAATAGTCCATTTTTTTAATTCTATACTCGTAAGATACTGAGCAGCTTCAGAGTTTATGAACTCAATACGCTTGAAAGCTTGCTGGAACGAAACCTCATCGACTTCCACGCCAACAACCCAACATAGATCTTTCAATTGTGGCTTTTTATATCTGGAATGAATATTAAAACACAAGTGCCTTAAGCAGCAATGGTGACATCCCCACTCACCATTAAAGGACTCATACCCTTCTTTTATGGCCCTAATTATGCTCTTATTACGATATGAAATTATGGCCACAAATCTATGTGGGTCTTCTATAATATGCATTCGTACTAAGTTCAAAAATCATCCCCAGGAACTGGTAGTCTCCTCTTCTACTAAAACAAACGCAAGAGGGAGAATGGTTTGATTGCCACCGACAAAAACAACAATCATGAGCTTATGTTTGTACATGGTGTACACTGTGACATCAATGCATATGACGGGCCGACAATGTTTGAACCCTTCGATGCAAGGTCTAAAGGCCCAAAAAAATAAATGTATCATCTCTACTACACTAGGCCTACCTTCTCCACTCGGCCACTCCACTATAATCCATGAATATCAAACAATTTAATAACGTTACAATGTAGTCAAGACCAATAGTAAACTATAAACAAATGAACCATCATTTTTGGAGTTTACTTGGGTTCCATTTCTGAAGTGCGGCGATGAAATTCAAAAGGCTAGAGACCAATCTTTCCCAAGTACAATAGATCTTTAGCACGTCTAAGATTGTGGTATGCCTTTGAATACCCAATTTTGTATC
>JBBMKE010418222.1:0-11105 GCA_037834125.1 Lippia alba | reverse complement strand
TATTTTGTTATTTTCTACTCCGACCATATATTTCATTATTTTCTACTCCAATCGTAACCCTAATGTAGAAACAAATCGACTATTTGCACGTATGAACATATCAATTATAAATTCGAGTCTGAACAACAATAGTTTATGTGCATGAAGGGGTGGGGTATAAAGGGGACGTTGGTCAGTTGGCATGTGGTATTAGTCTCAAATATTCTTTTCCCATCATGCATAATTTATTTATGTAATTTAAAGAGCAAAGGCAAAAAAGGAGTCTTTTAGAAGAGGAATGGTATATTATTATTGAGGGATGTCCCATCCCAGCATTAGTGCGATCATAATAATTTAGATCAATCCAAAATGCATCTGCTGACACTGAAAACCAGAGAATATTGGAAATGGATGGGCTTAAGGAAGTAAACATTACTCATTATGCAAAGGAACCAAATATTCCCAGAAATCTCTTACTTTCATTTATCAAACACACTCAGAACTCCTGATATTTTAAATATCTCCACCATATATTCCCACTCCTCAACTCTAACTCCTTACGTAGACCGTCTAGAATCTTTTGTTTCATATTCGTATTTTGCCATCGGTTTCATCTACATGCACGTATATAAATAGATGATTCAAATAAAAAAAATAAAAATATGAAATGAAAAAGATCTTTCTCTTAATCTGAACCGTATATGTATACACATGGTGCTTAAATATGAGTGAATAGGAAATAAAATATGACTATAAGACAGGAGTTCTCAAGCCTACCTAGTCCATGGAATTTCTGAATCAATCTCGATTATTCCTTCAAGATTTTAATTTATTGTACACCTTTTTTTTCCTGCAAATACTAAGAAACCCCACGTGATTTCCGAAGCAGATAAACTATTATATTTCATTTCTTGAAAAAAGAAAGGAAGAAAAGATGAAAATATTTATTTTGGTTGGTTGAGATGATGTGGAAGAAAGGTTTGGATACGATATATATTCGCATGGTAATTAATAATATTTATTTGAATTCTTAGAAGCTAAGGCAAAGGCAGGTACGTACTTTTACTGGGGAACAAGAGTAATATTCTTTATTGTACTATTTTGATGAGATGGTTTGTGCTGTTGATAAGTGGAATTAGAATGGATGCTGAAAGCTGCAAATCGGAAAAGCCCAGCATTTTATATTTTACGCCCATGGTTTGAGTATACTAATTGAAGTGAATATTGTTGGGGTGCATATGCTGTGACTGTGCACCATCAACTACAACTAGAGTTCCAACTTCCAACATATCTACCCCTTTGAATTTCTGGTATGCAAGCATATGCAACTGCCATATGTAGAAAATGCTTGGCCATTTAATAATTCATTTGAACTTATAATAAGACATAAAACTAATTTAAGGAAAAGAGAGCTTTAGAACTTTATAGAAAAAAATATATAAATAAATAAATAATAGTAATAAAAATAACTTCCTCCGTTGGTATCATATCTCCTATTTTAGTCTTTAATTATTTTGATATGCTTTTCTAGTGATAAGCATAATATATTATGTAGTATGTGATGATAATATATATGGACGTAGTTGGAACATGGTTAGAGTTTTGATGGTATTCTAATGGAAATTTGTGTGGTGATGAGAATTAGGGATATGAAGATGGGGGGTCTGCTCTGCCAATGGCGGCCAAGGGAAGGTGGAGAGGACCAACTGGGAGCTTTCCCAGCACGGGCACTTCGACGCTTAATCAGATGATATTCCGGCTAAGAAAAGGGGAGAAACTGTGAAGTACGGATGCAAAAATGACTAACAGTGGAAGTGAAGGTTAGGTTAAGTTATATATAGAAGTGCGTTGGAAAAAATGATATTGAGTCGTCCTGTGGTCGCCTCCTTTCAAGTGAGATAACTGTTTAGGGGCCACCTATTCTGGGGAACCAACTGACGTAAGTATTAGGGGAATATTCATGTGGTCACGGAGTAGAAAGACTTAATGGATACATGAATATCTTGTACTAGCTAGTTATTATGAGGATACTCCTAATGGTACACAATGGAGCACCTCGGTGTGGTCCTAATGTGTCAAGATACCTTTTCATAACCGATTTTATCCTTAATGAAGGACGTAGATCCTTCTACCTCAAGAGAGTCATGACTCCTCGAGTTAAGGGTTTATGCTCAACTCAGCCGGGTAAGTGGTTCACTTTGATCGTTCTCAAGGACAGATGCGCCTTACCTACCTGTTGCCTTGAGACCATCGAGGACATTTACATTTATTAACATTGGACATTCAAATGAATTTTTAAATTACAAACTACTCCCTATTCATTAAAAAAATATTTAAAAACTATTGTTTTCATTTGAGATCTATATGTAAAAACTCATTTTTGAAGTTGTGTTCTATATTTTTAAAACTCATTTATATTAAAATTTTGGACAAAATTATCAAAAATTCTAATAGAGAAGGGGTTATTTGTAATTTTAAAATTTATTTGTGTTTCCCACGTTATATATTCTAATTATAGGGTTGTTTTGTTATTTGACAACTCATTTGGGGTCTAGATGTAACTCAGTCTATATATATTAAAGGTGGAACAGAAAAATGAAGAAAAAAACTATATTCCGTTTTTCTATTGTTTTTTCTTTTTTTCTTTTGGTCACGTAGAATTCAAACATGGCAAGAGCAAAAACAAAAAGCAGACTAAAAGAAGTTAATTGTCAGGGGAGCATCCCAAATCATGCAATCCACACAGTTGGGCATGCCCCCTTTTTTTGCCAAATTGTCAACACTCACATTCCTTTCTCAATAGATATGTTTGATCTTAGCTTCCGAAGGCATATATAGGAATCACTGGCAATCCATGATGCTGGCAATCTTGAGCGAATGGTCCTTAATATCCTCATCCAGCACCCACTTGACTACATTTTTGGAATCAACTTTAATTTCTATCTTCGGAACACATCTTTCCCACACGAGCATTAGCCCCTTTTTACGTCCAATAAGCTCAGTTATATCAATCGAAACACTTCCCAAACTCGTAGCATATCCAAAACAACCAACACCAGTTCCTATCTCTTAGTAGACCCCTGGCCGCCGTCTTCTTCATGTGTTCATAATAGCTTCCATCCGAGTTCAATTTAACCCACCATTTTGCATGTTGTTGCCAGCCCATCACCACCCTATTATTGGTCAAGGTAATGCAATTACTCCCCGCAAGCATTACCATATCTGCTGCAAGCTTACAGACATTTTGCTGGGTCACGTTACGAGACTCACGCAACTGCTGATACCCAACACCACAACCCATCAAGGCCATTCCGATTCCAGTTGGTGTTTCCATTTGCCACGGACTTCCCACCAATCAGCACGTCTCAGGCTCATTAGTTTGCTCCACTTGTCTGGTAAGGCAATTAGCTCCCACACTCTCACCGATGTCGGGCATCGAAATAATAAGTGCATAATGTCTTCATGACAATTCCGACACCTATTGCACTGATCTAACACTCCAAATTTCCGATCAAATTTAATGGCATTTGTTAATAATTTGTTATGCTTACATAACCATAGACAGAACTCAGGATTTTGAGGACAAGGGATCTTCCAAAGCTTCCTCATGTTGGTGTTTATATGTTGTTATGTCTCCATCATCAGTTGATGTAGTGGCCGGTGTGTGACTCTATATCTCCCTCACCAAGACCCTACCCGCATATGAAATGAAAGTCTATACATGTTCCAAATCAGGCCGAACGGGGACACAACTCACTCACTAAGCTAGATGGGACTAACTCTTGAACCATACAATCCAAACACTCTAAACAAAACTTAGAGTAAAGCAACATAATGTGGAAGCATAAGAATGTACATGACATGAACAATTAAGCCACGGGCTCTACAACAAAAGTAATACAAGTAGGCACGACCTTCACAGCCTAAAAAATATAACATAAGCGCCACGAGCGTCCATAACATAAATACAATATTTAAATATGAGTGTAAATGAAAAGAAAGTGCTAAACAATAATGCAAGACTCGATAGACTCGTATTCCCCAACTAGCACTTCCAAACTTGCACAAAACAACTGAAACAAATCTGGGTTCAGTCTAAAGGATACTGGTGTGTATAAAACGGGGCATAAGTATATAATATGACAGAATTTAAACAATTACATGCAAGTTATAATATCGAGTAAGGTTTTAAAAGCATTTTCTAAATGGGTAAAGAAAGGAATCATCAACCGGGATTATAACCATCAATTTCATAACAAAATTCAATCATTAGGTCATACGTGAGCTCAACAAAAGGCTGTCTCCAACCTCCACCTTGTGTATCCATAATTCATTATTCACTTATTATCATGCATTTAATCTTTTGTGCACATACAATGAATTTTTTTTATTTTTTCTTTAAAAGAGGATCAATATTGGTTCGCTAATTATCCTCAAAATTAATTGTCAGAAGTGGAATTTAAAGCCACACCCTCTTTCGAAGACCAAAATTGTCAGAAGTGCACATACAATGATCATAATCATAAATATACACCTTTTTCCTCTGGGTGGTGGACGGGTTTGCAAGGCCCGACCACCCAATCATAATGGCTAATGGAGTTCATAAAATCCTAAAATCCCGGTTCCCCTTCCTCGCCAATCTACTAGCTAGTCGGTTACGCTATAGTTTTGGTTGGAACTAATATACGGGGTTCACCGTCGGCCCTTACCTTCCCGAATCGCCATGCACACTAAGTCCCAAGACCCCCATAATAGTACGTTCAATCAATTCGCTAAAACATAAGGTAGGGTTCATAAATAAAAGGGGTTTAATGTTTGAAATCAATTACTTCAAAAGACTCGATATAAATATATAATATTTTTGGCTTAAAACCTTTTACATTGGATACATATCGGTTTAGAGTATCCAAGTAGTAGAAGAACCCACCTTCAATGCAAAAGAAAAGGAACAAGAGCCTCACGGACAGGCCTCGTCTCCCACTAAATCCAAATCTGTGCAAGAAAAGTGATGTGAGACTCAAAATGATCACATAAGACACTCGGCAATGAAGTGAATATGATATAACATGCATAAGAGGTAATATCATGTCATGGAGCTTACATGCACAATTAATGCAACAAAGGCACAAGTTCAAGCATTTCATTCACCATTAGAAGCGTTCATATCCATTCATCGTTCATAAACTATATCAAAACGAGCCATAAATTTCAAACGATGATCTTAACAGATTTCAACATGTATACCATTCATACGTATCATAAAAGAAAGGAAAAAGTATTCATTTAGGGTTCACAATCCAAGCATCAAAGTATTTACGCACGTTATGGAACAATGAAAGCATGTTCGTACATAACTCGGAAAATATTCAACCAAATATCATGAAAATTCATAACACACATTATAACACATTGTATGACATGTCAATGAAGGGTATAGACCAAAAATGAGCCGAGAAAACCATACAAAGTGAGTTGAAAAATCGAATTTGATGCATGCTTGTGAGCCCGCGACCAAAAATGCACATGAAGAGGTCGCAGGCGCGACCTCATAACGTGAGCAAATAAAACATGGTCGTGATCGCTACCAATTTCGTTCTTGGCGCGATCGCGGCTGCGACCTTCTCGTATCAACAACAAAACACAGCAAGAACAGGGCTCTAACTCCATGAATCAACATCCAACTCAAAGACAACGAATTAGGACAAGTTTATGCACCAAAAACACCCCAATTCCAGCCCCAAACAAGCTCAAAACCGAAGTACAAAGCATACATGAATAAGGAAGAAAAACATTCAAGTTTTTACCCATTTCTTGCAAACTCCGTTAATGGCACCTCATTTATTACTCAACCACCATAAAATACAAGTCCATATAAATGAAATAGAATGTCTTAGGATCAATAAATATGCATAAAACTCAAAGAAATCACAAGGAATCAAGCATACAATGATTCCACATCATATGAACTCAAACACTTACTATTCATTCATATATCCAAAACTCAATCAAATCTCCAAGAAATTTAACAAATGAGCTCTCAGAATAAAGAAGAAAAGATGGACAACATATTCATGGACTTACCTTTCAAGTTTGAAGTGAAATGGAGGTGAAATGAGCTCTTGGAACGATGATGTATAGTGACTTTCTTGGAGCTACAAGAGGGGCTTGGTTTTGGCTGATAAAACCCTTAGTTTTGGAGTGTAATATGAAATGAAAGTGTTGTGGCTGATTAAGGGTTGATTTGGGGTTATGAAGGTTCAAACTTTACCCGATTTGGTTAAGTATAACTCTAGTTATGGGTCATTTAGGGCATAAAGGTCATTTTAGGCGAGATGGGTGATTTCGGTTGAAATTCGGGAGTCCAAACGAGTTTAGAAAAATATGAGGCTTGTTCCATTGTATCTGAATTGTCGAAATGAACTCAATAATGGTGACGAAATTCTAATATGAATTCCCGATATATGTTATCCGGAACCAATGGTACGCTAAATGAAATTCGTTAACACATTAAACGAAATCGAAAATATGAAACGAGCACATATACATGTTCATAATACATAAATCTACAACATATTAAATTTTCACAAAATTTCGATATCAATTCATATAAGAACGAAACGCGATAATTTCACGTAATATCTAAGCACTTAAGAATTCATAGAATCTCATATTCAAATAAGTTCAAATATTCATATAATGACATTTAAATAATGAAATTAAATATATGAAACATTTATTAACAATTAATTTGCGCAAATTGATAAATACATACGTCATACCTATACGGACAAAAAGTCGGGGCTTCACAATTGATATGCTGACCAAACTGAAAACTTGCCGGAAGAAGTTCTCGACCAAATCAATCTATCCAACTCCATACTATTTGCTAAAGGCATCCCTTGAATTTCAGCTACCACTAGGTGTAGGATTGGCATTCTTAGGCTAGTTAAATACCACTCCTTGTTCTCATTAATGATATCTCCAAGCCCTCTACGAGACTTTTTCCTCAATAAAGTGTGTTAGTCTGTCCATGCAGACAGCGAAAATAGATCCCCCTGCCTAATATCGCATGTTGGTTAGATTGCTTTGGTAGGTTCACCCTTCCAAAGTATCTTTGGACGGATGCACGCTACTCCACTCATTATCAATCGAGTAACCCCTTTGGGAAGAAGCCCACAAAACTCTAACGTTTCACGTAAGAACTCCCACCTTACTTTGTCATACGATTTCTCAAGGTCCAGTTTCAAGATCATCCAACCTTCTTTGTCCTTCGAATGGTACAGAGTGTGGAGAATTTCTTGGAGGACTAGGATATTATCATGTGTTCTTCTTCCCGGAATAAAGCTATTTTGATTCAGACTCACGATGCTAGCAATGAAGGTTTAATTCAGGTCACTAGAGATTTAGTCACTATCTTAAGAAGCACATGACACCGGGCTATAGGTCTGAACTGATTCATATATTCTAGCTGCGGAACTTTTGGTATTAGACAGATGTAAGTTCGGACTAGCTCCGAAGGGAATTCTCCTTTCTCTAGGCAAAATTATTCACAAACTCCATCATAGATTTTCTCACGACATCCCAATAGGATTGATAAAAGAATGCCTAAAATCCATATGGCCCAGGAGCTTTACAGGGATTCATTGATTTTACAAATCTATAAACTTCCATGTTCCAAGCAATACCAGTGAGCACTTCATCGACTGTTGGTTAATAGTACGCTACAACAGATTTGTGTAAGATGCTCCCCACTGTGACCGTCCCTGTCACTAAACACCGTGTTAAGATATGTCATAACAGAAGGATAAGAGAGGTGATGATCAGAATGAGTTCGAGGTAAGACACGTGCCACCCCTTCCGAGAATCGTAGTCACCATTCTAGATTGACTAGCATCTTTCTATGTTATTAATTCAATTTGGCAGGGCTCATCCTTTTTTTTTGTGTTCCTGACGATGACGGATGGAGATTCGTTTGGAAATTATAATGTCAACTAGTTCTAAATTCATGCAATCTTCCACTCATATTCATAATTGTACATCATACAACCTTATTCGATTTGAATTCAAATGCTATTAATTCTAATCCTATCTAAACTCAACTTAATTCGAAGTTTTATACATATTAAACAGAACCCCTACTTTCTCTCCATCAATCACTCTCTGTAACAATGGCTTTGTCTTCTTCTTCCCAACTCTTCATCGTCACTCTCTTTCTAGTAACCTCATTTTCTGTATTCTCACAATCACATTCATCATCCCCATGCACGTTACAGAAATTCACCAACTAGAAGCACTACACCTTCTACACTGATCTCCCACCTCTCAACGCCTCCCTCCATTGGTCCTACAACCAGCCCGAATCCACCCTTTCCGTTGCCTTCACTACTCCTCCGAAGTCCGGTGGATGGATCTCGTGGCGCTGAATCCTACCAGTACCGGCATGGCGGGTTCTCAAGCGCTAATCTCTTTCAAAGATGCTAGAGGTGAGATGACAGTGAAGACGTATAATGTGACATCCTATGCTTCGATGAAAGAGTCGAAAGTTTGCTACGTTATAAAGGAGTCGTCGGCGGAGTCTTTAGGTGGGGTTATAAGGCTTTTCGCCACTGTGGTGCTGCCGGAAAAGAATAAGACAGTGTTGAACCATGTATGGCAAGTGGGTTCCTCTATCACCGCAAGGGTGCCGGATAGGCATGATTTTAAAATGGCAAATCTGGCGGCAAAAGGAAGGCTCGATTTGCAAAAAAAAAAGAGCATCAGTGCCGGTGGTAACTCCCAGACAAACAACCCACGGAATGTGAGTATTTTATTTTTGCTTCTTTTCCAAGTAATTCAATCAAGAAAATATAACATTAGCCTAACGAGTGATGTTATCCTAAAATATTTACAAAGAGTAATCAATTAAATAGTAATAATCGTACACTCCTTATTATTAAACTCTACTGAACTAATTTTGTGCAAGAATTTTCCATGTATGTGTACGCCCCACAAGTAGGGTCCACATCCCCGCACTAAGAACCGAATCCGGTCACGAAATGGAGTCCGTACCCAAATTCAAATCCTAGCGAACCGATGACCACTCACTCACTAAGCTAGGCAGAGCTATCTAACAAAAGACTCAGAGTGAACCGAAACAATAAATTAAAACCAAACAGAACATATAAGCATATATATCAAAATCCAAACGTAAAATATACAATTGCCGACACGGCCTACAAATTCATATACAAATACTTCCAAGTATCAATAATAATACGAAATGTAAGCAGGAATGTATGTATGCTAAAGGCCTAGATGACAAGTGTACACGTGCAGAAACACTTCTCCGTCTAGCTCCCGACAAAACCTGCAACTGAAAGAAAAGTAAACGGAGAGAATCAGTCAACTGACTGAGTGAGGGGGATAACACACACCCACACACTATAAATATAACAGAGCATATATCAAAAGTGAATTCATGAACCGGTAATAGGTTTTACAAACCAAAACAAAACATATTATACATTTTCAAATCTCTATTTCGATTCATATTTTCTAAAACAGAACAGAAACAGTGCTCGGTGAGTACGAGCTTCCAACCTACTTCTCAGAACATATCAAAACCGAAAACATGAACATAACAACCCACTATTCCAATGATGGAAGAATCCGTTGATCCTAACCATCCATACATATATTAAACCCCCGAGAGGTAGCTAACCTACTACGGTCCTCTCCGGATAACCGGAGGCATCAAAATACCACGCTTTCCCTAGCTCCCGGGGTTACACTTGATATCTTGGGTGGAGACTACCCATAGGCTTAACCTCGACGGCCCCATACCGTCCTGAGGGTTCCTTACCCATAGCTCCTTGAGCTCACAATCACATAACCGATTACAAAACCAATCTTTCATAGCTTAGCTCGCTAACAAAATCAGAAACCGAACAAATGTAACTGGAAAGACTCATATATACCTTTATATTAACTTTTCAGTGTGAACTTATTTCATAAGGTCATAAACATAATAAATCCAACACTTAGTACATATACGTATAATTTAAGTTCACATGCGGGGCAAGAAAACATCACATAAAGGTCTAGGCCGCTTAACTATACAAAGGTCCTGGCCTTACCTTGATTACTGAAAGCAAAAGTGGAAGTGAGCGTGAGATCTTATGCCTCGGGCTCATCAAGAGGGCCCTCTCTAAAAAGAAATACAAGAAACTCGAGACTTAGACTCTATATGGACTGAAAATGATGCATGATAATTGAAAAGGTATGCATGAGATGTAAATGCTTATCACACATGTTCAATTATGTCCAAAAAGTCACATAGAAGCACCAAAATCGCAAACTCATCCAAGGAAAAGTCGAAAATCAAGTTACAAGTGCAAAAGTAACTAACTACCATACAAAAAAGACAAATCAAAGCATTTAGGTGTCAAAGGAATTGAACCGCAAAAGTCGAAAAATTCAAAAGAGGACAGTAGCTTTTGAAACGCCCGTTTGGATTCTTAGTCAAAATCCAAATGGCCGTTTCGCATGCAAATTTTCAAACCCGAGAGTGTTGAAATGGGCATTTGCAAAATACAAAGAAAAGCCAAACGCCCATGTCAAAACCTACTGCCTTAATTTTTCACTTTCCAAACGGGCATTTGTATACCCAGTTCAAAAGCCAAATGCCCGTTCAAAAAGCTTCTGCATCAGGTCTGAGTCCCCAAACGGGCGTGTGGAAAATAATTCAAAAATCTAAATGCCCGTTTGCGTGAAAATTTTGAAAATGGCGGCGCAACCCAAACGGCTGTTTACAAAAAGCAAAGGAAATCCAAACACCCGTTTGGATTGCAAAATCTAGGCAAAAACTTGCAGGAAAATTGGGGTTCAATCCCAAATCACCCAATACACTTAATTTGTCCAAACAACACATCACAAGCATAAAAAATCAATCAAGGATCATATATACATGCATAAACCAAAGAAAAATGAGGATTGAAAGCATGAATCACAATTCCCATTCAAATGCACATATGATCAAATTATAGCTACAAGCCATTAGTGCAATTACCAACCAAACTCAAGCTATAAATGCAACAAATGCAACATGTAGCACTCATTTATCAAGTCCAAATTCAATCCAATCAATT